>PVJA010023125.1:0-33315 GCA_004027025.1 Myocastor coypus
TTCCTTCCTTCCTTCCTTCCTTCCTTCCTTCCTTCCTTCCTTCCTTCCCTCCTTCCTTCTGTCTTTTTGCAATATTTCAGCCAAACATGAGATCTGTGCTTGGTGCACAACAGATATTTTTTTTGTGACTGCTGTCTTGTTTGAGAAACATTGAAGTTTAGCATCTCTAGACATAGTCATCCCTACCACATCCTAATGAATGAAGCTGGCTTGCCTGAGACCTTTCTGTTACCAGCTAGGTCCTGGAGCCCTTTGAGTTCTGTACCCACTGTGAATGAATGATCTTTGACCTGAAACTTAAAGATTGATTCTGAATGAATCAGACATGGCAAGAAAGGACTGGGAATGTGTGTGTGTGCATGCATGCGTGTGTGTGTGTGACTTCTTATTTACTTTTTTTAATCTTAAAGAATACACACTTATCAGAAGATTGGTGTTTCCTTTTCTCATGTTTTTCTTCAATGAATATAACATACTGTCATGTGGTAAAACATTTCTACAAAATCAAAAGCAAGTCTCTCTTCTCTGATGGTCTTCCCCGTCATTTGCTTTAGAGGTAGTTGAAATTTCTAACATTACAAAGATCTATCTTCTATGCATATTCAAATATTAAATGTATACTTCATCACTTCTTCATTTTCAATAAGGTATGCATTTTGAAAATATTTTTACTGAGAAGTGAGAACAAAATACACACCCACATGTTAAAAACAAGGCTTAGAACTATGTGTTTTATCTTTTTTTCTTTCAAGTCTGCATGTTATTAGGGATTAAACTCAGGGCCTTTATACTATGCCACATCTCCATTTTATTATTTAATTAAATTAATTAATTGAGTTTTTGCATCAGGAATTGAACTCAGGGTCTCATACTTGCCAGGCAAGTGCTGTGCCACTGACCTATATCTCTGGGCCTTTTTTTTTTTTTTTTTTTTACCTTAAGACAGGCTCTTGCCAATTAGCTAAGTTGTCTACTCAGAGCTTGAACTTTGGTTTCTCCTGCCTCAAACCCCAAGAATTCTGGTGCTTTTATTTTTATTGCAGAAGTTTTTAAAACACAAGAAACAGTAGAGACTATAATAAATGCTTAACGGTCAACATCTAACTTCAATAGTTACCAAGATTTTCCATTTGATTTCACTTATAACTTAACTTTTTTGGCTTTGCTTGGTTTTCCTTGGGGTTTTAATATTCTAAGGGCCTTGTAATTTATCATTACAACTATATATTTGCTTAATTAAATATATCAAATTTCCACTGTGTGGGTATTATACATTTTTATCAGTCTCTCTTTGCTCAGCATTGAGATTGTTTTCAGATTCTTAAGTGGTATAAAATACCACAAAACATTCATCATATTATCATCTGAGATTCCTGTTCTCCAACTTTGGCTGTCAGCTCTATGGTGCAATTAATATTGCTTACCAGTTCCTACAAATTTTGGTAGAGACTTATGTAACTAATTTCTATGCACTTTGATAGGTTGAAATGGTTTCTTTCCTGTCTTTATTCAGAAAATGTTTATTAAATATTTATTCTAAACTGAATACTCATATATAGCTAGCCCTGGAGATATGAGATATATTAGTTTTTTGTCCCTGACAAAATACTAGAGCAAAACAGCTTCAAGGAGGAAGAGTGTGTTTTGGTTCATGGTTTCAGAAGTTTCAGTCCATGGTTGTTTGACTCCGTTGTAAAGCTTGTGGTGAGGCATAGTGGAAGAGTGTGGCAGAGGAAGGCTGCTCAATGTGTGGCAGCCAGGAAGCAGAGAGAGAGAGGGAGGGAAAGACAGTCCCTAAGGTCATGCCTCCAAACCCAAGCCCTTCGGCTGTGTTCTAGCTCCAGTTTCCATCTTTTTTTTTTTAGTTTTTTTTTTTTAGTTTTTTTGAGACAGGGTCTTGCTATGCAGCTCTGGCTGGTTATGAGCTCACTTTGTAGCCCAGGCTGCTTTCGAACTTGCCATGATCCTCCTGCCTCAGCCTCCTGAATGTCAGATTTAGTGATGCCATGATTTCATCAGTGGACTGATGCATACATTAAGTTAATACTTGATCGTTTAGTCACACTTTTGAAAGCCCCACCTCTGAACACATGAGACTTTCAAGGAATGTTTTAGATCTAAACTACTGTATACAAAAGGATACAAAATATATTCAGTAGAAAAAATATTGCACTACATTTTCCATGGTTCGGCCTTTAAATGTGTTGTATCTGCTAGTATTAGTTTCAGTTATGTGTGGCAGAAAATGTACTATCTACCTGGCTTAAGTGAGACAGATGCTCATTTCTGATTCATTTAAAAATACAAATGTAGGTGATCCAGAGTGGCTAATGCTCTTTGCCATGCCAAGAACTTCAGCTCTTTATCTTGCTCTAGGTGTAGCTTCTATTTTCAAAGTTATTGAATGCTATGAAATAACTGTGCTAGCCTCTAGTTGTTAGGCCTGCTTTTCAATCAGCAAAAAAGGAGGAAAGGAAAAGATAAAAGTGTACCTTTTCTCTTTAGGTAAATTTTCTGAAAGTTGCCCATTCATTTACATTCAGAGTTTAGTTTTGTGGTCATTTAGTTTCAAGGGGTGTTGAAAGAGGTAGTCTTGGCTCTGGCTGGATTTGCTGGTGGTGTGAATAAGGTGCTGTGTGAGTTCGTATTTATGAAGATGGGTAGTGTTTCCTAGAAGAGGTGATTCTGGAGCTTGCCTGAGACAGGCAAATGTTCCGTTTTATTGGATTAAAACTTTAGCTAGGCATGAAAGGAAAATTCAGTTGAAAATCTTTGTATTTCTTGAAGCTTTTGAAATTCTGTGTAAAGTCTTTACAAGATTTTGCCTGAAGAAATGCTTTAGACAAAATAAATTGAGCAGGTTTTATTTGAGGAAAGAAAAACAATACATTAATTAGGCAGTGTTGAGAACCAGAAGAGGATCAGAGCTTTGGGACAGTGATGTGGGCAGTGAGTATTTTGTTTTTGTTTTTGCTTCTTTGTTTGTTTGTTTGTTTTGAATTACTAAGGATTGAATCCAAGTCCTTTGCACTGAGCTATATCCCCAGACCTTTAAATATTTTATTTTCATTTTGAAACAGGTATTATTAAATTGCTCAAGCTGATCTCAACTTTGTAGCTTTCTGCCTGAGCCTCCCAGAATGCTGGGATTATAGGCATGTACCAAGCCCAGCTGTAGTGAGCTAAGGTAGAAAAGCCCTTGCAGAGGTCCATTGGTTTCTTATTGTAAAATTCACTAGTTTCATTTTATTGTTTAAATACATTAGACTTACATTTGATCATGTAGGAAGATATAATGCAGAAGCCATTCTAGCCCAATGGTCTCTCAATTTATTTTTTTTTTAAATTTTTTTCAAGAATTTTTTATTTTGTTTATTTTTTTCTTGTTTCAGAACTTTTGTTTTATTTATTTATTTTTTATGGCTGGCTCAGCCTGCCCTGAGGTCAGGGCTGGCACAGCATGTAGTGCCAGGGATGGAACCGTGATCCCTGCAGTCGCCCAAGCTTTCCTAAGCAGGCGCTTTCGACCACTGAGCCATCCCGCCGGGCCCCGGTCTCTCAATTTAAAGGTGTTTTTAAAGTTACTAGAATTACTTGTTGAATAGTTGAATGAAAGAATGAATGAATGAATGATTCAGGGGAAGGTGTTGATTTGAACCCTGGAGTCATGGCCATGGCACTGCAGCTGAGTGTTTTCTGAAGATGATCACCCTATACCACCAGTTCCTCTGCAATATGTTCTTGCTGCTCCCCTGGAAGAGGTGGGAGTGTATTCTTCCACTCACTGGAGTCTTGAGCGCATTCTGTGTGACTCTAACAGGATACAGTGGCAGGCATGCTGTGCTGCTGCCAAGAGAAGCTCTTCACTGACCTTCTTCCTTCTTGGGTGCCAATTGCTATGTGAGAAGTGTGGCAATCCTATGACCACCCTGCTGGTCAGCCCAAATCACATGGAGTGGAGATATGGCAGCAAGAGAGAAGGAAACAGAGGCTGAGGCAGATGCCACAAGCATTATGATACCAGACAAGTGAGTGGAGAAGTAACCGTTTAAGTGGATCATCCAGCCCAGCTGTTCTGGCGGATGCTACATGCATGAGAGATCATTCTAGTTTGAGTATATGTGCTAGAAGCGAGCAGACGCATCAGCAATCAACTGCCTACTGGAAACACTCTTGAATCCCATACCCACACATACTTATGTGAAATCAAAACCTTCTGCCATGCTACAGCCTCCAGAGCAACAGAGCAACTGAATTTGGGCTTTAAAACTGAGTCCACACAAACCTTCTCTCCCTAAAGTTGTTGATCTGTTGATCTCAGGTATTTTTTTTTTTTTTTTTTTTAACAGCAACAGAAAGATATTTAACATAGAGCACTATGCCAAATGGACTTGGGAACCAAACTGAAAATCATCTGACTGGTTGGCTAGGGAAGGCACAGGTTAAACTTCCACATGAATATGAGCTACTGGGCAGGCCAGATAGCTCAGTGGATTAAAGAACCTGCAAACAGGGTCCAGGGGTTCAAGATGGCAATTGAGATTGGGTGCAGTGGCACATGCCTGTAATCCCAGCTCTTGGGAGGCTGTAAACAGGCAGATCACTGCAAGTCCAATCTAGTAGTGAGACCCCAAACACCCTGTAGACCCTTCCCTAAAAATACAAAAACCAAACCAAACCAAACTAAAACAAAACAAAACAAAACAAAACAAACAAACAAACAAAAGCTACAGTGCACTGAAATTCTTAAATTTGTTTACTATATTCCTACTTATTTGTAATTTTGCTTTCTGCAGCTTCAGCATCCTGCAGCCAATGCCATCTAAAATATCAGATAGGCAATCTCAGAAGTAATTCACAGGCTTACATTGCACAGAATTCTGAGTAGTGTGACATCCTGCTTTCTCTTGCCTAATTTGTCAAGTATTTGTCCAGCATATCCACTCAGAATTGTCTTCTGCTATTTGTCACTTAGCAGCCCCCTTTGTTATCAGACTGACTATGAGCATGACAGTGATTGTATTCAAGTGAATCTTTTAAAATAATGGTGCAAAGTATAAGAATCGTTCATGTGTCACTGTGCCTAGTTTATAAATTAAACTTCCATGCATGTAAAAGAGAAACCATGGCATAACATGGGCTGAGTCCCTCTTACCTGAGATGCTTAATTTTTTTTTCCCAGAGCTTGGAATGTTTGCACATGCTTAATAAACTTCTGTTCTTTGTAAATTACCTGACCCCAGGTATTTGGGGACAGCAACAGTAAATATACTAAAATGATGGACCACTTAGCCCATTTCTATGTGCTTTGGTTTTACTACTGGGTATTTAGAAGAATTAGAATAATAGATCTTGGTTATCCAGCAGGGTTTGAACATGGACTAGGTCAGTGGTTCTCAACCTTTCTAGTGCTGTGACCCTACAATACAGTTCCTCATGTTGTGGTGACCCCAAACCAAAAAATAATTTTGATGGCTACTTCAAAACTGTAATTTTGCCACAGTTATGATATGAAATGTAAATACCTGACCCCTGTGTTTTGGTCGTTTGACCCCCGCCGGGGTCACTACTCACAGGTTGAGAATCACTGGATTAGGCTAATGTATGTAGAGTTGAAGGTAGCAGCTGGAGTGTTTGTAGGTGATCTAAAGTCTGCTCTGGAACCCCACAGGCTGAGCAATTCATTCTGCCTTGGTGAAGGGCTGGGACCTTTTTAAACACCTGTCTGTTGGGAACTCAGAAGGCCCATCAGTGACAAGGCCAGTGCATGTTGCACATAGCTGGCTTGCTCCTTCTCAGGAGAAGCTAACGGTGAGCTTAGATACCTATTATGCTAACTCCTGAGGAATTTGCTGCTCACAGAGAGGAGAAAATGGATCTCCTAAAATCCAACAATCAAAGATCAGTCAAGACATTTGGGAGGAAAACAACTCGAGCTATGTATATAGATTTTCTTTTCTAGGCTTGGAGACTGGCCATGAGCAACACAGAGACAGATGTGATTAGCATTATGGTCTCTTGAAGGGCTCTGTGTTCACTGGCAGGTTGTAAGGCTGATACCACTCTCTAGGGAGTCTTTGAGTTCCAAGGCCTGCCTCCCATCTGGGAGGCATCTGGCTTGTTTCATGTACAGCTCTAAGCTTGAAAGCAGCTCAGAGTTACTCCAAATTGCAGGAGGCTTTGGAACTGACTCTCCAGAGGTTCTTTTGGAACCATGAGGTAGGCTGGCTACCCATCTACTACACTATTCCTACCCTAGACATTGCCCATAAAGATGCCCCCAGCCTTGCTAGAGGGTGACATGCCATCTACCTCAGACTGGCCCAGTCTGACTCTCCTTTCCCTTCTTACCCACTTTTTCTCAGTGAGCATTCCCTGTGATATTCCCAACATTTGGGCTTCTCTGTCCCTTCATGAGTTGAAACATAATCCTTCTTATTTGAGGGACACCATCATATGATGGGAAAATGAGCTTGTTTCTGTAAATCCTGAAGGGGCACACTGAGCCATGGAAACATGAGGCCAAGGAGGGATGGCCCCGCTGTAATGGGAGTTCCGAGAAAAAAGGATGGAAAGGACCATAGGATTTGACTAGAAAGGGAAATAGAGTCTGGAGGGAAGAGTTTCTAGAAGGTTTTTGTGCCAAGGAAAACAGCAGCAACAAAATGTCTCTGTGAGACTATAGGTAGTGACTGCTGAGTAGTAAGGAAAGGTGGATACCTATTGGGGAATAATCTAATGTATACTTTCATGCCACTAAATAATAAAATTGGGACTAGAACATAACATACACTTTCTGCCTGTAGTCCGAGCTTTCTCCAGGATGTCTTTTTTCCCCCTCAAGATTATAGAAAATTCTGAAAGGAAAAAAGATATCAGCAATTTGCTGATGACTTTGAGAAAGAAGTAATGGCTTGATTTGGTTGCAGAGGGGTGAGGGGACTTTAGACTCCTGGCTAGGAGGGAGTCTAATTCCTGAGGGCAGGAATTACAGTACTGGGGAGAAACAGGAGGGCAATTTCAGTGCAATGATAATAGAGATAGTGAACTTGGAAATAGGGAGCAAGTCCAAATCTGTCTCTGGGCACTGTCTCAGGCTGATACCACAATTAAGCCACTGGACTTTACAACCTGCTCTGCTTTAGGTCCTCCTTGAACTTGAAAGAGTTTTCAGCACTGGGGACTTAGGTGAGGTTAGGGATTGCATATTGCCCCTAAGGCCAAACCTAGACAGGTCAGAAGATTGGAGGGGGAGGGGCTCATTCGATAAGCTTTAAAAATATTATTAGTTTTGTATTATTTATTTTTTAAAGAATAAAAAATTAGAAACTACTCAGAATTTCATTAAACAAAATAATAGGAATTCAACAATGGTTGTTACATTACATATTGTCTTTAAATTAGTTGTTCAGATTACCAGATATAAACTTCCAAAGCTTGTCAAAATAAAAAGTTATAAAAAACTGCTTCAGTTTCCAAAAATGAAAACCCTACAGACTGAACCCCACTGTTTATTGGGCTCCTCAGATTTTGCATTCAAAAGAAACATCATTTTTAAATCCTACAGAAATGCCTTGCCTGTAGTCAGCTCCAACTGGGATTAGCTGTGAACACAATTCAACATCTCAGATACTAAGAGAATATGTTTCAGAGTTACATTTTTCTTTCCTTTGTTCTATCACTTTCACCTTGAAATGTTATTTAGAAACAATGAAATAAGAGGAGATCTTGCTTCAAGTCAAATTGTAGTTGATTGTACCTTATCTCCATCACCCGTATGCAGTAGTTCTTTGAGTCAGTGGAGAAATGGATATTCAGCTCCGTGTTTCAAGTAAGGTGAGAATCTTGTGTACAAATGTTGTAGGAAAGGAAACAAAGAAATTTAGTGAGATAGCAGTAGGTAGGTTAAAATGAGGTTATGATTATTAGTGTTAAATATTGATTTTTTTCTAATGTATTTGGTACAGGGTTGCACTATGGAGCTTGGACTCATAGTGATTCTCCTGTTTTCATCCTCCCCAGAGCTGGCTTTACAGGCATGCGCCACTACACCCAGTCTTGGTGGCTCGCTCAGCATGCTGGGGGTGGAGCCAGCGCAACATATGGTGCCAGGATTGAACCTCAGTCACTGCACTTGCCTGTGCAGGTGCTCAGTCAGCTGAGCTATCTTGCCAGCCCTTAACGTTAAATATTGAAAATAAGTAAAATCTTGTTCCTCAAAACAAAAATCAAGAAGAGATAAAAATGAACATTAACTGCTCCATTCAGTAGACCACCAGAAATCAGCAGTACAATTATCCAAGCTATCTTGTGTGGATATATATATATATATTTTTTTTTCCCTTCCTTCTCTTTCTTTTCTCCTTTCCCTCATCCCAGTTGTACCTTCTCTTTGAAGAGTTTCCTTCACACCTTTTTAAGGACAGGAATTCTCTTCCAGTGTCTCCAGAGTATCCTATTTCAGAAGAATGCTGGAAGCCTCTTAGCCCATCATATCCTTGGGATCAACCCTAGATTTGATGAATTAGAGATTCCAGAGGTGGGAACTAGTTGTTTTATTGATTGATTGATTATCTTTTTGAGACAGGGTCTCACTGTGCAGCTCAGGTTGGTCTTGATCTCAATGTATAGCCCAGGCTGGTGTCAATCTTGCAGTAATCCTCCTGCCTCAGTCTCCTGAGTGTTGGAATTATAGGGATACACACCAAAACTTGTTTGTTTGTTTATTCATTTAATGCAAAATAGGTAGAACAAAATTTCAAGCTAAAATAATATAAAAATAACAATAGTTAATACAGCATGTTTTGTTGTCTTTGAATTAGTTACTCAGAGTAAAAGATATGAACATAAGAAATTCTCCAAATGATACTTTTCCGTGAACTAAGAGAAACTAGTAGCATGACTGGTATTTTCCCCATTTTTTTCTTCTGTTCTTTTTTCCCCCACCCTATTTTCTCTTTATTTTTGAACTATTTATTCCCATTTCACGGTATCTATTTTACATTTTGGACCTTATTTATTCTTTGTAGTTCTCATGCCAGAGAGACAATATGATGTTTACCTATGCAAGTCTGATTTGTTTGACTTATGAGTATGTTTTCAAGTTGCAGCATTGAAGTACAACAGGTTGATGTTTATCCTTCTTTATGGATAAGTAACTCTCCAGTATATAATAAAATCACATCTTTTTACCTGTCCCTTGGATGATGTACATTTGGGTTGTTTCCAAGATTTAGCAATTAAAAATTGTGTTATAAACATGGGTGCACACCACAGAAAGAATGGCTATCATAAAGAAATCAACCAACAACAAATGCTGGACAGGCTGTGGGGAAAGAGGAACCCTTCTCCACTGCTGGTGGCAATGCAGATTGGTGCAACCATTATGGAAAGCAGTGTGGAGGATCCTTACAAAAATAGAATTGGAAGTCCCATTCAATCCAGCTATCCCCCTACTGGGAATTTTCCCAGAAGAACTGAAAACATCATACCATACGATATCTGTGCACCTATGTTTATAGCAGCCCAATTTGTAATAGCCAAATCTTGGAAACCATCGAAATGCCCATCATTTGAAGAATGGTTGAAAAAGAAGTGGTATTTTTATACAATGGAATATTACTCAGCTCTAAAGAATGATAAGTTTGAAGACTTCATATATAAATGGATGTATATTGAACATATACTCATTAGTGAAATAAACCAGACCTACCTGTGTAAATATCATATAGTTTCCCTAATATAAGAACTTTAAAGAAGAAAATAAAAAACTTAAGGGCATAACACAGCTGAATGTGTTATGGATTAAACAACGAAGTGACTGGAAGCAGATAAAAGAGGAAACATATCAGGAGCAAAACCATGCACTTATGTACACAGGATGAATAAGCTATTGGTTCATCACACTTATCATAGCACCATGTGACACTAAAACTATGCTTGGAATGCATGCCACTCTCGTCTTTTTGATGTGTAGTGCTCCCAATGTAAGCTCAGTTACTCTTATACTCTCTCTCAAAAGCATTAGTTGAAAGTAAGAGACTAGGCCAAGTACCATAGGCCTGACAGGCTACAATTTTGTATTTCCTTGAATTTCCAAATATCTGTGTAAAAGTTGTGTAACTGCTTATATCACATTCTATGGAGAGTTATTAGAATATCGATGCTTGTTAGAAAATATCAATTCCAAGCTAAGTCAAAGATGTTTGATATTCAGAAAGCCAGTAATGATAAGCTCAATTACCTATGTTATAGAGTAATAGTGTCACGAAGCTTTTCTGATGGAGGGTTGAGAATGTAAGTTAGCAGACCAAAAATTGGAGAAAAAGAAGGGCTATGAGGATAAGCCAATATTTTGGCCCTAGCCCTTCAAGGTCAGTAAGGACTCAGGACATAAGAGAACCTGTGCTGTAATATCCTATAAATCAGAGGTGTCTTAAATTTTCTGGTCAAGGAGATTATGGGACCTCAGAGAAAAGGGATAAATGAACTATAGTGTGTCTAAGGAGAGTCACCCAGAGAAAAACATTCTCTCAGGCTTTCACAGAAAGCAAAGTGGCCAAGCAATGGCCGTGACTCGACCCAAAGGCTGACACTGACAACAGTTCTACAAAGCACTATATATGGTTCCAAAGTTAATCCTGAGGGGATTTGACCTTGGAAGATACAAAAGATGGATGTTTTATTATACAGGTCTTGCTTTGACTTGCCCTTGATCACCCAGCAAAAAAGCATGATTACAAGGCATGAAATGCAGAGCTAGATTGGTGAGATGAGCTGTAGGAGGCTTGGATCAATAGCCTCCAATGTTGCAAGTTTCACTGGTGGTCCACTGCAATTGTGGAACATTGGACTGTGTAAGCATCTGCTTCCTCTTTATTCAAAGAGAAGAATTTTTGTTTTTTCCTTTACTTAGCAACATCAAGAGGAAGGTGGGTCATGCCCACACACTGTGCTCTGTATAACAATTGTGAGGACAGTGTGCAGTGTGTCAACTGTTAAAAAATTAATGTTTATGGAAAATGTTGATGTTTAATTGTTTGATCAATTTTATGCACCGATATCTATTAATCTAAACTGATCCGATGATGAAAATATATAATATAACCACTGTTAAATTAATGAAATAAATAATCATGGGTGCACATATATCAATGTGGTACAATATTTTTACATTTTCTAGATATCTAGAAGATATCCAAAGGAGAATAGATAGTCAAATGGGACTAATCCTAGTTTTCTGAGGATTCGCCATAGTGGTTTCCATAGTGGTTGCATCATTCTACACTTCCACCAACAGTACAAAGGGATTCCTTTTCCCTCACCGCTCCTCCAGCATTTGTTATTTGCTGATTGCTTGATGATAGCCACTCCTTATCTTGGTGTTATTTTCATCTCTCAAGTGACTGATGTTGCACATCTTTTCATATATTTATTTGTCACTTGTATTTCTTCATCTGAGAAGTGTTTATTCATCTCAGATGTTTTTTTTTTTTTTTTTTTTATTGGTTCTTTGAACCCGGGGAGTATGATTTTTAAAAAATTATATGTTCTATATACAAGTCCTTTGTTAGAGGGACAATTGGATAAATTTTTTTTCTAGTCTGTGCTTTATCTTTTCACTCAACTGGTGATTTCATTTGTGGTGAAAAGGCTTTTTAAAAGGTGAAAGATTTATACAATCTGAAGAGAAACCAGAGTATTAAAAGCTTTTTAATATGATGGGCAAAGAGCTTTTTAGTAAGATGAGGTTTCAGTTGTTGATTCATTTTAGTATTTCCTGTCAGATCTGGGTTTTGTTCATGATGTTTCTGCCTACATGGATGTCTTCAATATTTTTACTTTCCTTTCTTACCAATAGATTTAGTGTTTGCTTTAATATTTAAGTCTTTGAACGATTTTGACTTTAGTTCATAGTGATAAACAGGACCAGCTTGAGTGTCCAACGTGTGGAAAGCCAGTTTATCCAGCACTATCTGTTTATTAAAGAGGCTATCTTTCTTCCAATGTACATATTTGGCCCCTTTGTCAAAGATAAGGTGGTAGAGAGTGTTTTTGAGTCATGTATGCATCTTCTAATCTGTTTCACTTATCCTCAGGCCTGTTTCTTGCCAGTCCTATTTTTTTTTTTTTATTGCAGTAGTTTTGTAGTATAATTTCAAGGAAGGGCCTGTGCTGCTTCCTACCTTGCCATTGCTATCCAGAATAACTTTTGCTATCCTGAATCTATGAAATTTAGAAATATTTTATCTAATCTTATGAGGTATGCTGATGATATTTTGATCAGGATTTCATTAAATCTGTACGGTTTTTGGAGTTTAGCCATTTGGTTCTTCTATGTTGGTTCTTTATGCATGAGTAAGGGATATCTTTCCATTTTTCTGCTATCTTCTTCAATCTCATTTTTCAGAGTAGTGTAATTTTCAATAAATAGATCTTTTACATTTTTGTTGCTAAGGTTTTTGTTTTTATTTTTTTGGATTTGGGTTCCCTAATTTCTCTCTGTGAATTTGTTGTGTACAGGAATGCTATTGGTTCTTGAGTGTTGTCTTTGTTTCACCTACACTGCCAAATTTAGTTTTTAAATCTAGAAGTTTTTTGGTGGAGTTTTTGGAATCTTCTATGTAGAGTATCATGTTATCTTCAAGAACTGCTAATTTAGCTTCTTCCTATCTTTACATTTTTATTCATTTGTTATGGGGTTTTACTATGCAATTCAGACTCATAGTGATCCTCCTGTTTTCAGCCGCCCAGCATTGGGATTATAGGCCTGTCCCACCGTGCCCAGTCTCGGTGGCCCACTCAGTGCACCAGGGATTGGACTCCAGTCCCTGAACTTAACTAAGCAGGTACTTAGTCAGCTGAGGTATTTGGCCAGCCCTTTTATTCATTTTTCTTGTATAATTGCTCTGACAAATGCTTCTAGGACTATGTTGAATAGGAATAGTGATAGTGCACATCTTGGTCTTCTTCCTTATGTTAGAGTAAAACGTTTCAGTTTTGATCATGCAGTATGATGTTAGCTGTCGGTTTGACATTCATAGCTTTTATCAGATTGAGATGATCATATATTCCAATTTTCTTAGGATTTTTATCATGAATGAGTGCTGGACCTAATGAACATAAATGCAAAATTCTTCAGTAAGCAAGAGAATACAGCAAATTGTCAAGTCTATATACCATGACCAAGTGAGATTCATTCTATGGATGCAGGTGATAGTTAAACATGCACAGATAAATAAGTGGAATACCTCATATCAACAGAGCCAAAGACAAAACATATAATCATCTCTATAGATGCAATAAAAGCTTTTCATAAGGCCCAGCACTCATTCATGATAAAAACCTATTGTCCTGATATCAAAACCTCTTTCTTAATTGGGCCCTAAGTTTTTGGTGTCAGGAAAATGCTAGCTTTCAGGAATGAATTGAAATTGTTGCTTACCTTTCAATTTTATTAAAAATTTTAGGAAATATTAGGTCTTCTCCAAATTTCTTATAGAATTCAGCAGTGAATCCATTAGGGCGTGGGCTTTTCTTTGATGGTAGATTTTAAAATACATATTCAATTTCCTTGGTTGATACTGGATTATTTAGGATTTTTATATCTTCTTGATTCACCATTAGTAATTAATATGTATCGAGAATTTGTTCATTTCAATTGCATTTTTCAGTTTTTATATAGTAGTTATAAATGATCTAGATTTCTGCAGTGGCTGCTGTGATTTCACACTTTTCATTCCTAATTGCATCAATTTGAGTCTTTTCTTTCTTGTTTGGATAAGACTGGGTAAGAGTCTATTGATTTTATTTAATCTTTCAAAGAACCAACTCTTTCTCATTCTTTTTTTTTTTTTTTTTTTAATCTCCTGTTATGGTTTGTGTGTAATCCCCTAAAGCTTCATGTAGTCGTTTGAGTCTCATTCTAGAGTTTGTGATTAATTTATGATCCAAGGCTGGATTTATGAGTTTGACTACCACTGGGATTATGGGTGTGAGTGCTACACCTACCCTGGGGCAGAAAGCCTGAAGGTAACATAAGGAGAGAGGCTTGTCTCTGTTACATCTGCCCCTGATCCTACCATTGGCCTCTGCTCTTTGGTATTTTCTGCCACCATGTACTGCTGCCATCTGCCATGTGACACTCTGTCTTGGAGCCAGGTGAGTATGGACTGAAACCTCCACAAACTGTGAGCTAAATAAACTTTTGTTTCCTTAGTTTTGGGTGTCGGGTATTTTGTCTCAACAATGAGAGAAAAGTAACCAAGACATTTCCAGTGCATTAATATCTGCTCTGCACTTTATAATTTTTTTCCTCATGTAAACTTTTAGGTTTGATTTGTTCTTGAGAGATTTGAGGTTCACCAATAAATTGTTTATTTGAACATGCTCTGTTTTCCTGATACAGGTATTCATCACTATAAATTTTCCTCATAGAAGTGCTTTAATTGCCTCTGACAAATTCTGGTTTTATCAGCTTTACTATTTAATTATAGATACTATTTAGTTTCTTAATTTCTTCTGCAACCTACTATGTTCAGGAAGGCATTGTTTAATTTCCATGTGTTCATGTAATTTTCATGTTTTTTCTGGACATTGATTTCTGATTTCATTGTAATGTGAATTGGATGATATGATACTATATATGGATGATTTCAATTCGTTTACATCTACATAATTGTGTTCCATGAGTTAATATGTGGTCTATTTTGCAGAATGTCCTGAGTTCAGCTTAGAAAAATACATGTTTGACATTGTGGAATAAGTGCATTTGTTCATAGGTTTGGTTTAATTCCAATATTTCCTTGTTGATTTGTCTAGTTGATATATCTATTCCTCACAGTAGAGTATTAAGGTCACCCATTATAATTATGCCAGTGTTTGATTTTTCATATTTGTTAATATTTGCTTTATGTAGTTAGGTACACTGGTATTTTGTGCATATATATTAACAATTGTTATCTGTTCTCTTTGGAGGTTTGCTTTAACATGTAGGGACTTTTTGAACCTGTTTTGATTATTTTTTAAATGTATTTAGTACAGGGGCTACATGGTCTTACTACACAGATCTGACTTGTAGTGATCCTCCTGTTTTTAACCCCCCAAGTTCTGGGATTACAGTTATACACCACCATGCCCAGTCTTAGTTATTGTCTAAGTGTGCCCCAAGGATGGGACCAATGGCATGCCAGGCATCAAACTCTGGTCCCTGTATCTGCCTAAGCAAGGGCTTTACTCCACTGAGCTATCTTTCTGACAGTTCTTCTTGTTCCATTCTGCTGGTCTATTTCGTTGGTTGATGAGATGTGACGATTTACATTGATTGCTTTCCTAATATATATTAGTTTATCTTTTACAACATATTTTCCTATTGGTGCTGTGTCTTTATCCTGTTTAATTGCTTACTCTGCCTGGTGTCTTCTATTGATATACTTTTAAAAAAAATTTTATTTATGTTATGGCCGGCTCAGCCTGCCCTGGTGGTGGGGCTGGCACAGCATGTGGTACCAGTGATCAAACCGTAGTCCCTGTGGTTGCCTAAGCTTGCCTAAGCAGGTGCTTTATAATGCTGAGCTATCTCACCAGCCCTCTCTTGATGTATTTGTGATTGTGCTCTTAATTTTCTCCTTCAGAGCAGACCTGGTTTGTTGGTCATGAATTTGTTCAGTTCTTTGTCTTGGAAGTAACTTATTTCTCTGTTGATTTTTTTTAATTTTTTGTACTTTGGGAAGGGTCTACAGGATGTTCAGCGTCTCACTACTAGATCAGAGTCGTGATCCACCTGTTTTCAGCCTTCCAAAAGCTGGGATTACAGGTGCACACCACCATGCCCAGTCTTCTCCATTGACTTTGAAAGATAGTTTTTCCAGATACTTCAATCTGGTTTAAAGGTCGTTGAAGGTTCTTTTAGGGCTTGAACTACCTTCCTCAAGCTTTCCTTGACTTGAAAGTCTGCTGTCATTCTGATGGGATTGTTTCACAGATGATGCTTCTTTTCTGTAGCCACTTTTTAATGTTCTCTTCTTGTGCTGAATTTCTGGATTCTTGTATGCCTTGGTGTAGATTTCTTTTAGTCATGGGTATTTGGAATTGTGTGTTTCATGTATTTTCATGTTAATTTTTTAAATCTATGTTTGGGAACTTTTATTCTTTCTTTGAAGATTTTTTCAAATGACTTTTGCTCTGTCTCTAGCTTTCCCACTCACTCCAGCCAATCTTATGGTGTTATTCTTGCTTCATTTTGTAGTTGTTGGATTGATTTTTCATGCATTCTTCCTCTCTAAAAATATTTTTCTTTTCCTGGTCACTAGCTGCAATCTTGTCCTCTAAATCTGATATTTTATCCTTTTCTTCATTCAATCTGTTGTATACACTTCCAATGAAGTTTCTAATCTCCTGGATTTCTGTCTCGAACTGTTTCATTGTTCCCTATGTTGGGAGTTTATGGTTTCTGTTGTTTTCATGAACTCCTTTATTTTTAAAATTTCTATCTACTTTAATTGAATTTTGTTCATTTTTCTTCACCTTACAGATTATTTTTAATAGCCTTTTCATTTTTGCTTTTCACTTCTGTTTTTATCATTTTAGCAAGTTTCAGTGGTTAGTTTCCAATATATTCTAGCTTATTGTGGTCTGAATTTGTCCTGGGTGGTACTATTACTCTATAACATAGGTACTTGAGCTTATCATCATTGGCTTTCTGAGTATCAAATATCTTTGACTTAGCTTGGAAATGATATTTTCTGACCATCATTGATATTCTAATAACTTTCCATACAATGTGATATAAGCGGTTATACAATTTTGACACAGATATTTGGAAATTCAAGGAAATACAAAATTGTAGCCTGTCAAGAATATGGTATTTGGCCCAGTCTCTTATTTTCAAGTACTACTCTTGAGAGAATGAAACTGGGTGGGTAAGGTATTTGGGGTTGCATTTTACTTCTATGTCTTGTCATATTTTCTTTTCTTTTGTTGTTATGTATTTGGTATATATGTGTACAGTCTCACAATGCAGTTCAGACTCCAGTACTTTGGTACTGGAATATACTGATTATTATTGCCCCAGACAATCACAGTGTTGTCATGCAAGGAAGAAAAATAGATTACAACAGTGTTATGGTTTGTGTCTAGTTGCCTCCCGCCCCAAGCCTCATGTAGTTATGGGGTGGGAACTTCTAGAGTTTGAGATTAACTCATGATCCACTGGGATTATGGGTTTTAGTACTGCTAGGATTATGAGTGTGAGTGTTATATCCAGCCTGAGGCAGAGAACCTGAATGTAATAGAAGAAAAATATAAAGATGGACTCTTTCTGTTGCCATTGTTGCTATTCTGCCACCGTGAACTGGATGCTCTCTGCCATGTGCCACTCAGCCTTGGAGCCAGCAAATTATAAACTGAAACATCCAGTAACTGTGAGCTAAATAAACCTTTCCTTCCTTCATTTTAGGTGTCAGATATTTGTCCCAGCAATGAGGGAAGAGTAACTGAGATGGAATTTGGTACCACAGGAGTGGGGTTGTTGACCATGTGGATTATAAGTTTTGAGAATGGATTATGGGAAGAGATAGGGAAGGTTTGGAGAGGTTGTCTTTTTGCAAAGAGCTGGAAAAGCTTTGGCTGCCCTGTAGTGGAGATTCTGGTCAGAGCTCAAACCAGATGACTGTCTGGAAGGCTGCCTATTAAAGTTCAGGCTAGGGAGTTTTCTGCTGGGAAGAAGGACTGCATTGGTTGTTGGACTCCAGATGATTTGTGCTGTGCTTTGGCCCAAACACTGAAGTTTGTTCATGTCCAAAGACTTTGCCTAAGACTGAGATTAAGCATGGTAGACTGATTAATCTTTCAAAGACATTTCAAGGCAACCAAATATTGGGTCAGTGGCATGGCTGTTATTGTGGACTTTTAGCCAGATTTATGTTGAAAATCCAGAGTAAAGAGCCAAGCAGGATGATTTAAAATGTTGTGAGGTTGGCCAGAGAGGAAGCACCAGCAAAGCTGTGGACTGCAAAGCTGAAGCTGAGCGGATCTCCATTGCTGAGAAGGAACCACAGAATCAAAAAGATGGTCTAAGGGTATTATAGGATGTAGCAGGTCTCCATCCTTTCCAACCTCAAAACTACAAAGGTCAGGGAGTGCCATGTTCCAGAATGGCAGCAGTGGCTATACCAGATTCCAAAATGGCACCACCATGGAGAATTTGTTTCTTGGTATCTGGGTCAGAGTGCTCAGCAATCCAGGCACTTCACCCCTACAGCCAAGAGAGAAGGAAGCCTGGCTCCACCTGGTAGCAGATCTTGGCATCATCCATGTGTCATTGGTTTAGGCACATTAAGAATGTAAGAGTTGTGATGTTAAGAGGCTTCCACCTTGATTTCAAAAGAAGATCTGGGAGGCTAGGCAGTGTGCCCCTGTGAGGGTAGTGTGTAAAACAGAGAGTGAGAAGCCAATTCAGTGGAAACCCCAGAAGTTTGGAAAATCCAGAAATGTGGATTGTTTAAGGAAAACTGCAAAGAGGGAGCAAAGCTGGCCTAAGAGAGAAGCAATTGAAGCTACCACCAAGAATGCCTTAGGGACACAGCAATGGAAGGCCTTTGGAGCTCACATCTCAGAGAAGACTGTTTTGGATGTTCCAGCTGGAATTATGGAATTTAATGTTTTCCCTGCTGGATTTTGGACTTGTGTTGCTACCAATGTTTTGTATTCCCCTGTTCTTTGCAATTTTTGGAATGGTAATGTTTATGTTGTGCCTTTGAATGTTAGACGCATTTAACTTTTCAATTGTACAGGGGCTCACAGTTGAGAGTTTGCCTTGGATCTTGGAGGAGACTTGGGACTTGGACTTTGCACAATTCTGAAAGTGTTGGGATATTGGTAATTCTTAGAGATGGACTAAGATGCCTTTTGCACAAAGGGATGTACATGAGACTTTGGGGGTCCAAGAGCAGGATGTTATGGTTTGTGTCTAGTTGTCCCCCTAAAGCCTCATGCAATGATGGGGCAGGGCCTTCTAGAGTTTGAGATTTGTGACCCACTGGGATTATGGATGATCCAAAGCTGGGATTATGGGTTTTAGTACTGCTGGGACTATGAGTATTATACACAGCCTGAGGCAGAGAATCTGAATGTAATATGAGAAAGTCAGAGAGACAGACTCTTTCTGTTGCCATTATTGTTCTGCCATCATGAACTGGATGCTCTCTGCCATGTGTCACTCAGCCTTAAGAGCTAGCTGAATATGGACTGAAACATCCCGTAACTGTGAACTAAATAATCCTTTCCTTCCTTCATTTTGGGTATCGGATATTTGTCCCAGCAACAAGAGAAGAGTAGCTGAGATAAACAGGTATGCTTTGCTAGCTAAACTAGTACAGATAGTAATAATAATAGACTTGAGCATAGTCTTGCCACTGACACACTGAGATAACTATTAGCCTGATATCCTTAACCATGGGAGAAAACTCTACTATTATGTAACAGAGTACAACATATATTAGAAAGTTGTATGTAGTGATTTCCCCCTTAGTGGAGTGAGTTTACTCTGGTTTGAGGTTAGGGTAGTATTTAAGGATAGAAGACATGAGAGAAAGGTGAATGAGTTGAAGGATCAAGGCTGGCAAGTGAAGGATGATTATTTTGGAAAACTTGAGTGCACAGGTTGCAAAGAATGAAAGAAAAAGCAAGGGACTATTGAAGTGAAGCAGAAAGGGAAGAGACAGTGTTCACCCACATGAATGTATCATAAAATCAAGCGAGATAATTCACAAAAGGAGTAAGATGAGTAAAGTAAAATAAAAGAAAGGTAACAAATTTAAGTCATGAAAGAAAGAGAAAGAAAACAGAGGAAAAAAAAAACCCACAAAAATTGAAAAATGGGCATAAAAACCCAAAACCAAACACAAAAGAAAAGCTCCCCAAATGGACAGAAAAAGGAAAACCAAACCAACAGAAATAAATAAATAAAAATAAAATAAAATAAAATAAAATAAAAGCAGTAAATTTCCTCTGGCTTCTGCAGTTTGGTGGTATGTCCAAGTTGAATTCCAGTAATGCGTTTTGTACTCCAGCCAATTGTGCAGTGGGATTTGTGCTGGATTTGTGGCCGATCTTGGCTTCTGGATGTGGGAGCTGGGCTTGGTCTTCTGTTTCTGGCATTCTTCCTGAGGCCTTAGATTAAAAAAAGAAAAAAATTGCATCCCCACCTGCTCACTTGTATTCCACAGGTCTGTGTGCAAAGCACAAGCTGTGACTGGTTCACGGTCTTACTGCTGTTCCAGAATTTTCCATGCTGCTGGTCCTGCCTGCCCACTGTATGTGTCCCTGCCTGGGCCTCAGTGAGTTGCTGGAGGTTCTACCTGGGCTGGTGTGGTGCAGCTCCCCACTGCCGAGGTCCTGTATATCACCTGAGGCTCCCCAGGCTTGTCTGGTGTCTGTGCCCCAGCCAGGCTTTCCTAGTTTCTTGTGTCTTCATCAGACTGCTAAGTGATTCTGGCACTGGCCTTATGTGCCACTGGTCTTGTCTGTCACTGAAAGATGGCTATGTCTTGTCCAATAAAATTGAACTGTTGAAGAAACATAAACTCAGTTACTTCCTTTCCTTCTCTGAGAGCAGAGATCCCAGAGAAGATCATGTATACAAAATACCTGGTATGAGACCCGACACTTAGGAGTTATTGTCCAGGGGTAAAAGCGGGGCAGGGGTAACCGCTCCAACATCTGTACTGGTTGACAGCATCTTTGGAGACAGCAGGGCTCATCAAGGGGGAGAACCAGTGAAGACAGGTCAGGAAAATGAGGTAACTGCTGATGTCACAATTCCCCCATACATGGCTCTTGGACCTCCTCAGGGAACAGCAAGAGGATGGTGGCTGCATAAAAGAGGACCGAAGGGGACATGAGGTTGAGGGCTCGGGGGACAACAGAAGGACAGCAGTAAACACCATGCAGCAGAGCAGGGTTGATAGCCCAAGAAGGATGAGGAATCACAGAAATCTCACAGGTAATAGCCTGGGGGGTGCCTTTCTGATATCAGTGTCCCCAGAGAGGGAAGTTCAAGCAGAGAATGGAAAGATACACACCCAACTCTGAGGAGGCCTGCCCTTCCAAAGATACCTCTGCTGGCTTGTTAAGAACTCCCAATGCTTTAGCTTCAGTGATTCCCAATCCTGATCACCCTGTAGACATGGTAAAACATATTGATGTTTGGGCCCTACCCCAATCCCAGAATTCTACTTTACCCTGTCTGCTGAGGGGCTGGGGTTTGGATACATATTTATGAAAAGGTTTGAGTGATTTTACTGTGTAGTCAGGGCTCACAATTCTAAACAAGAAATCCAAACAAAACTCACAAAAGTATACACATGTGTTTCCCCCAGAGGCTTGGAGATAAGGCACTAGTGTTTTGATGTTTCCCCGCCCCCCACAGATGCATGACCAAATCTGGGAGAGCTCAGGACCAAAATGCACCCAGCTAGGACGGGTACACACCTTTGTTATTAAGAACCTATGGAAAGGAAGATAATAAAGAGCTACACAACGAAGATTCTTTTCTAAAGTAATAATACTACACTACATTGCTTATGTAAAAATAATTCAGAATAGGGAAAAGAGATAAATAAAATTTTAAAATGGGAAGAGAGATTATAATCAATGAAAGCAACTTAGTATGGATTGAGATGTGAAAAAAAGAGGAAAACCTCAAAGCAGATGGATTAGGAGGAGGCTGTGTCCTCTTTCCAGGGCGATGGCTGATCAGTGCCCAGGCACCTGGGGCAGGCAGTGCTTCTGGAGTCTGGATCTCTCAGATCCCCTAGAGCTATGCTGCCCATGATGGCAACTTCTGCTTTGCACTTGTTTCAATGTGAAAGAAGCAGGAGTTGTCTGTTAAGATTATGGGGAACCAGAGCATCTGGGAGCCAACTCAGGTGCTGCTACTTGCCTGGGAAGATGTTCACTGGCTCTGTGGGTCCCCAGTCACAGACTGCTTTCAGAAATCCTGACAAGTAAGCGCCCTTCTCCTTCCTGACTGTGGATGTCCTTTCAAGGAAGGCTGCTTAGTGTGAGACGCAGGTATGGCACAGAGTGGGCTTTGCAGAACCTTCAGGCAGGGTGAAATCTGGATCTGCCCCTTGGTATAGCAATTCTATGATGTGTCTCTGCTCCTGGCTGCTGCTGGCAGGGGTCTGGAGGCTCCCGTGTGGAGCATTGTGAGCTGACCTGGAGCCCTGGAGTTCTGCACTGGTTAGTGTTTTTGTCACTGGGAGCAAATACCTGATCACAACAACTTGGAGGTGAAAAGGTTGATTTTGGTGCTCAGTTTCGGAGTGTTCAGTCCATAGTTAGATGGCTCTAAAGCAGATGCACTATGGTGGCAGGGAAAGGTAGGAGAAAGGAAGCTGCTTAGGCCTATGGCAGCCAAGAGGCAGGGCCAAGGGTTAGAGAGCCAGCAGGTGATCTCTCCCTCTGGAGGTAACATCTTCTGTGAGCCAGCATCTCCTCTGGGCCCTGCCTCCTATTCAGCTGTGAGCATCAGTGGCTTAACCCTCTGGATGAGTACATGGCCCCTTGATCCAATCACCTCTCTAGGAGTTTCTTAAGGGGTCCCTGTTCACCTTTGCTAGGCAAAATGAGAGCACTTTACTGCCACATGGGAATGGGTTACTGCATGTGTGTGTGTGTGTGTGTGTGTGTGTGTGAATGTCTGTGTGTCACAGTGTGTTGTGTCCACACATGGGCATCTGTGTATGTGTGTTGGTGTCTGTATATTTCTGTCTGCATATTTTATGTATCTGTGTCTTTGTACATGTCTATGCTTGTGGACCCGCATGTATATCAGGGTATTGCTGTGCCTGTGTGTGTGTGCCTGCACTTTCTAAGGTTTCTAGTGGCTGTGCCTTCTGCTTGCCTGTTCCCTGCTGGACCCTCTGGCCCATAGCTGTGAACAGGCCATTAGGCCAATGCAAGGCCACAGGCTTTGGGGAGCTAGGAAAGGACAGCAGCTGGTACTACCATTCCCTGAGGGATTTTGGCAGGGAAAAGAAGGAAAATAGAAGTAAGGGAAGCTTGGGGTCAAGGAAAGAATGTTCTAGAAGAGGACTTGGGAATTTTGGAAAGAGAAAGGAGGAGGGGTGTTATGGAGGGGGACATTTAGGAAGTGCTGGTAAGGAGGGCAGAGGGAGGGAACTGGGAGAGTGTGAGGAGCTGCAGCTGAGGGCCCAGAGAAAGGGTGCAAAAAGTGGGTGCGGGTGGCCACTGTTCCCCAGACCTATTTCCTTACTAGCTTGCTAATGTCCAAGCCCCCAGGGATGTCATTCAGAAATCAGCTCCAAGCAGCATAGGAAGTGGACAGAAACATCCAGTTTAGAAAAGTGCTATGGACAAGTTGTTATTATGGCTCATGTGTACACTAACATCCATTTCTTCATTTGCCTTGGGCCAGGAAACAGCTTAGCGCAGGGGCCGGTCTCTGCCTTTCACTGGCTCAGGATCCAATTGGTCAGAGCTGCATCAGCCTCTTAAACCTGAAGGTTTGTCTGGCCAGCAATCTTCAGTCCTTCCTAGCCTGTCCCCAGCCCACCCTTAACTCTATCCCCAAGCAGTGGTCCCTTCAGAAAAAAAAAAAAAAAAAAAAAAAAAAAAAAGAGCCCAGGAGTAGTCAGTTCATTTACCAAAGGTTGTGCAACTGGTCAGTGCTAGACCCAAGTGTTCAGATTGCAAGCTTCCATGCCATATGGCCTTAGGACTTTGCTTTCTGGTCCCTGTACACAGCCCAGACTCTAACTCTAATGTATGGCCTTCAAATATGGCTTTGTCTAAGCCTCTTCTGTCTGATGGATATGCATCTTAGCTGAACCAAAATTCAGCCAGCTTTCGAATCTCAGCTCAGACTTTTCCCACAGCTCCTGGCCACTGGCAGAGCCTTAGCTCTAGGACTCTAACCTTCTGAGGCTTCCCCAGTCCCATTTGTCCTCAGGCAGTCCATACATCCCTGACACAGAACAGTTGGGCAAGCAGGAAGGTAGACACAGGAGAGGTGCCGAGAGGGAAATATTTCCAGTCAGAGAGGCCAGCATAGCATCTGGTGGCCCCAGTAAAGGGCATGCTGAATCCCCTGCAGGGCCGGCAGCTGGAGGGCAAGAGTAGCATCTCTGGCTGACAGAGGGTGGCGCTGTGTGGAGTGTGCCTGGAAGTCAAAGAGAAAGGAGAAAGCCCTGGCCAAGGTTCAGCGAGTGCCTGGTTGAAACCATACACCAGGAATGTGTCACAGGTCAGGCCTGTTGCCTGGGAAATATTTAGCCTACTTTAATTTTCAATTTTTATTGCTTGTTTCTCAAAGAAATGTTTATTTTACCTTTGTAATTCTTAAGTGTTTTTAGAAACTTGGGAAAGAATGATCTTGTTTTGGTTTTAGATACTTTGCGCCTTAAAGATATGAGCAAGCTTGCTAATTACAGCCTAAAAGACTGGCTGGTGGCCAGGTTGGCTTTCTTTGGCAGGCGCAGGCTGCAGTCTTTGTAATCACATAAAGACCACTCTCCCTCTCCCTGCTTCCTTGTTTGCTGCATACCTGATTCCCTTCTCCCACTCCTCCCTCCAGGGCCCAGGACCTATGAAAAAGACCATCAGCCACCCAAGCTCACATTCACACCCACACACCCTACCCACCGTTGGTAGCATGCATTACAATTGTGCTTTCTAAGAGTGCCTGAACCCTAGGTGACATCTAGCAATTCTAGAACATCTTCCATTCCCCTCATTTTATCAATTTTTGTTCTATTCCTATCCACTGCTTCCCATTCCTTTCCATGATGCTGCTAGCCTATATCTTCAAAGAAAATTTTTAAAATTTTGAAATATATACAAAGTCTTCAAATCAAAGCCATACAGCTTATATCTTATAGATTGGTCACAAGCACTCATTGGGTAGCATCTAACCACATCTAAAAGTAGAAAACTGCCAGGGCCTAGAAGCATGCCTGGATTCCCTTCCATCAAAACTCCCCATTCTGAGTATCAGAGATAACTATAGTCACCCCTCAGTATCTTTGAAGGTTTGGTTCCAGAACCCCTATGAATATCAAAATCTATGGAAGTATAAGATCTTTATACAAATTCAGCCTATCTTTCTGTATTTCTTAAGTTATCTTTAGGTTATTATATCTACTACAATATAGATATGATGTGCATAGTTGGAAAGGAATGATGACCCAAAGTGTGCATGTTCAGTATAGACACATTTTAGGGGGTTGGTGGCTCTCTTGTACACATGCTGCAGTGGGTTATTTATATCATTGAAAGCTCTAAAAAGTGGCCATCACCGTTCTAGGTAGACATTTGAGTTATTTCTGATATTTTGTTATTTAAAAAAAGTGCAGTTACATTCTTGGCCTTAATTTTTCATGTTGCACATATCTAAACCTAGGACTGGAATTGTCAGATCAAAGGCTAAGCATATATTTGTGTTTAGTAGACATCAAACTGTTTTATTTTTTGTTTGTATTTAGTACAGGGTCTAGAGGGCCTACAGGGTCTTACTACACAGATTGGACTCGGAGTGATCCTCCTGTTTTCATCCTCCCAAGTGCTGGGATTACAGGCACACACCACCAGGCCCAGTCTCATTTACCATGTCAGTGTGCTTCCGAGGTGGCCAGCACAGCATGCCTGGGACTGAACCCCAGTCACTGCTCCTGCCTAAGCAGGTGCTTTAGTCTGCTGAGCTATCTGGCCTGCCCTAAACTGTTTTAAATCTATATTCCTAGTGGCAATGTTTAAGTGTTATTTTCACACTATGTTTCTTTCTCACACTTGGAATGTGGTTTTAGCTCTTCTTGGGGGTCAGTAGTGGTTTCTTTTTTAAAAAAATAATTTTATTACTTTTAATAAGAAATAACTGAGAAGGTTTCACAACACACACGTTAGTAGGACAGCCACAATAATTAATTTTATGTACATTATTGTCTTCATAGTAGCTGTTCAGAGTACAAGATGCAGACATGATAACTTTTCTAAATACTATTGGTACAAATATTTCTTCTCACTGAGCTAAGAGAAAGTAGTTGTATGCAAATTTTTAGGAGTCTTGAGTATCTTTTCTTCTGTTTTCTTGCTTGAATATTATCTTTTGCGAAGTTTATATTCAAATCTCTTGATCAGTTTTTTTTTTTTTTGGTTTGGTCTGCTTTCTAATTTGTAGCATTTTTTATTTTGTTTAAATATTTGGTATAAAGTCTTATTTTGATTATGTTGGCCGCACAAATCTCTAATTCTGAGCTATTTTTTGTTCTCTTGATAGTTTTTTTTTTTTTTTTTAATTCCAGCAAGTGATTCTATTTCTGGTTTCTAACCATCCCCTTATCTCCCCCCTCCCGCAAACAACTGTACATGAGTTTACAAACATATTAACATATAAGTAATGAGAAACGTCCTTGGGGAATCTCCCCCATCTCTGCTGGAGATTTAAAACTGGAGGGGTGCCATCCCCACAGACTGTGTGTGCCGTAGGGAGTTTCAATGTGGCTCTTCTGGGCCAGACACTGGCTTTCTCAGATCTCCAGAGTGAACTGCCAGGCTCTGCTGTGTCCAGGGAGGAGCCGGAAGCCTTGAACCTCAGCATGGCGCTCCACAACGTTCATAGTTTGGCTCGAGCTCACGCTGGGAGGGACGCTTCCTCTCCAGATGGTGCTTCTTGTGGGCAGGCCAGTCTTCTGCTGGCACTGGGAGCCGCAGTGACAGGCCACTTGACAGCACCCGCAGCTGTTGAACTCCTGGAGCTGCTTTTCAATGGTTGTGCAGGGCCAGTAGCAGCATCCATAGCAGGTGCAGAAATTCTCCTCCTCTTCCACCACATCCCCGCTGGCGTCATAGTACTTGATCATGTTCAAAATGTGCAACTGCTCTTCCATGGGGTCTGTGCAGAGTAGCTGGATAGTGAGCCAGTGCAAGCTCTGCTTCCTTTGTTGTTTGGAGGTCTCCTCAGCTTTGGGTTGCCAACCCCATGACACCAACTACAGGTTGTCTAGGCGATTGTCCGCAGTCACAGTGTTGAGCTGCACCACCCGAAAACTGGAAGCCACACTGCCCCGGTGATGCTCCTACAGCAGCTCATGAAGGAGCCTACCCAATCCCCTGACATCATTTTTGTGGAAGGCATATGCAAATATCTTGTACCATTTCTACTTCCATTTGAGCCTGGAAGGAGTAGCTCTCCACTACGGGGATGTCTTGCATTTGTATCCACATGTACTTGGTCTTCCCAGCCACCCGGCCAAGAGGCACAATGCCCAATTTGAAGCATGGTTGGCCAGGCCAGTGCTCTCTGCAGGTAGCAAGGTGCCGGGCTAGGGCGGGCTGAGGCCAGGGTCTGGCCCAGTGGGCTGAGCACAGATGAGGCAGGACTGAGCATGAGTTGCCACCTCCGCCTCGTGCCCTGGATCTGCCACACAGTTCCCCCTAATTCTTTTTATGGACAGAAACTTTTTTCCTATTCATGGGCATAAAGATATTTTCTTATATTATTTTCTAAAACATGTTTTGTTTTACTTACAACTTTTAGAACTAGGATCCATCCCAACTTGACTTTTGCATATAACTTAATGTACCTATTTTTGTAGTTGTTATTATTTAGTGTTCAAGTGATCTTACATAGCTTATTAAGAATATTATCCTTTCCTCATGCCCATTATATGCTGCAAGGGAGGTGGTCCTTTCTGGACTTTTCACTTATTCATTATTATTGTGGCAATACTACCATGTCTTAATTGCAAAGGCTTATCTAAGTTTCTTTTTAAAAAATATTTTACATATTTTTTTGTCTTTTTGAGACAGGGGCTTGCTATGCAGTTCAGGCTGGCCTTGAGCTCACTTTTTGTAGCCCAGGCTGGTCTCGAACTCACAGCGATCCTCCTGCCTCAGCCTCCCAAGTGCTGGGGTTGCAGGCGTGCGCCACCATGCCCGGCTTTTACATTTTTTAAAGAGAGTACAAGGTAGTGTTAAAATAGAAAAATTACAAGTGATACAGAATTTCACTTGACAAAATAATATGAACTTCACAGTATTTATTGTAATGCTCAGTGTTGTCTTCCAACTAGTTGTCCATATTACCAGGTACATGCATGCAAAATTGCAAGAAGAAACAAAAAAGAAAGAAATGGATAAGAAATCAAGAAAAGAAAAAGGACAAACAATTGAAAAAGCAGATGACACAAATTAAAGAATTAACTACTCCTTTCCATAGACCAGCAGACATGCACAGTACAGTTATCCAAACCATCCTGCTTACATACATAGATAAATCTCCCCTACACCTTCTCAACTCAGTAGCTCTTTCCTTTCGAAAAAGTTCATTTCCTTTTACCAGTGACCCTTGTACCCTTTAGATTCCATTTTTATCTTTCAAGTTCTCACACTAAGGAGATAATATGATGTTTTCACACGTGGGTCTGATTTATTTCACTTAAGAGTAGGTTCTCTAGTTTTATCCATTTACCAACAAAAGACTTAAATTTATCCTGGCTTATAGATGAATAATACTCCATTCAGTAAAAGTGCCACATCTGCTTTATCCATTCTTCAGTTGATGGGCATCTGGGTTGCTTACAGGATTTAGCTATGACAAATTGCTCTGTTATAAACATGGGTGCACATATATCACCATGATACAAGGTTTTCTGTTCTTCTGGAAAAATGCCCAGAAAGGGAATAGCTGGCTTGAATGGTACCTCCAATCATAGCTTTTTAAGAAACCTCCAGGGGCCCGGCGCGATGGCTCAGTGGTCTAAAGCGCCTGCTTGGGAAAGCTTGGGCAGCTTCAGGGACTGCAGTTTGATCCCCGGCACCACATGCTGTGCCAGCCCTGCCCTCAGGGTGGGCTGAGCCAGCCATAAAAATGAGTGAATAAACAAATAAAGGTTCTGAAATAAGAAAAATAAATAAATAAATACAATAAAAAATTCCTTAAAAAAAAAAAGAAATCTCCACACTAATTTCCACAGTTGTTTTACCAGTTTGCACTCCCACCAACATTGTAGATGGGTTCCTATATCTCTACAGCCTTTCTAGTACTTGTTTCTGGCTGACTACTTGATGTCATCAATTCTCTCTAGGTTGAGATGGAATCTCAATATTGTTTTTATTTGCATTTCTCGAATGATCAATGATGTTGAACATTTTTTTCATATATTTACAGGACATTTGTATTTCTTCCTCTGAGAAGCATATATTCATCTCCAATGCCCATTTTTGGATTGGATCTTTGAATTCAAAGGCCCTGATTTTTAAAATTTCTTTGTATATTCTAAATAGAAGACCTTTGTCTGAGGGACAGGCTGCTATAATTTTTTTGTTTGTTGACTTTCCTTTTACTCCATTGTAGATTTTTTTTTTTTTTTTTTTTTTTTTTTTTGTGGGACCAGGGTTCGAACTCACAACCTTGCACTTGCCCAGCAGGCACTTGTGCCTCGGAGCTATCTCCCCAGCCCCTGTAGATTGGTTTTGAAGTGCAGAAACTTTAAAAAAAAAATGAAATCAAATAAAACAACAACAACAACAACAAAAATGAAATCCCAGTTGTTGATTCTTTGATGTATTTCCTGTGAAGTTTGGTTTTTGTTCACGAACTCCCTACCTACTCCTATGTCTTTAAGCTTTCTACCTACATTTTCCTCCAGAAGATTTAGTGTTTTTGTTTTAATATTTAAATCTTTGATCCATTTTGACTGCAGCTTTGTGCATAGTGATAAGCATGGGTCTAGTTTTAGCCTTTAGCATGTGGAAAGCCAGTTTATCCAGCACCATTTATTAAAGAGGCTATCTTTTTTCCAATGAGCCTATTTGGCCCCTTTATCAAAGATAAGATGGCTGGGTGTGTTTATAGTTGTGTATGTATTTTCTAAACTTTTCTACTGATCCTCAGGCCTGTCTCTATGCGAGTACCATGCTGATTTCATCACAGTAGCTTTTATAGTACAATTTCAAGCCAAGGATTGTGATATCTCCTGCTTTTTCTTTGTTTCCCAGGATCACTTGATATTCTGAGTCTCTTCTGGTTCCAAGTGAGATTGCAGAATATTTTCTCTAGCTCTGTGAGGTATACTGATGGTATTTTAATTGGGATTGCATTAAATCTGTATAGCAATTTTGGGAGTATGGACATTTTCATAATGTTAGTTCTTTCTGGTCTGGAACATGGAATATTTTTCCATTTTCTCAACACCTTTCCAATCCCCTTTATCAGAGTACCCTAATTTTCACTGTGTACATTTTTTATGTCCTTTGTGAGATTGATTCCTAAGCATTTCTTTTTTTTTTTTTTTTTTTTTTTTTTTTTTTTTTTTTTTTTTTTTTTTTTTTTTTTTTTTTTTTTTTTTTTTTTTTTTTTTTTTTTTTTTTTTTTTTTTTTTTTTTTTTTTTTTTTTTTTTTTTTTTTTTTTTTTTTTTTTTTTTTTTTTTTTTTTTTTTTTTTTTTTTTTTTTTTTTTTTGGCATGTTATGATGAAAGACATGGTTTACCTAATTTCTCTCTCAGTGTGTTCATTCTTTGTAAACAAAAATACTGAGTTTTTAGTGTTGATTTTGTATCATGCTATGTTGCTGAATTTGGTGGTTAAATTTACAAGACTATTGGAGTTTTGAGGCTCTTCTATGTAGAATATCATGTTATCTGCAAATAATGAAATTTTCAGTTTTTCTTTTCCAACCCTTATTCCTTTTATTTCTTCCTGTTGTCCAATTACTATGGCTGTTTCCAGAACTACATTGAATAGGAGTGGAGACAGTGGACATCCTTGTCTTGTTACTGATTTTAAAGTGAAGGCCCCCAGTTACTACCCATTTAGTGTGATGTTGGCTGTTGGTTTTTAACAGATGACTTTTATCAGGTTGAGATATAGAACATCTATTCCAATTTCCTGTAGGGTTCTTACTACGAATGGGTGTTGGACTTTATCAAAAGCTTTTCTGCATCTATTGAGATGATCATGTGGTTTTTGTTCTTGGTTCTACTGATATGGTATATTACATTTATGGATTTGCATATGTTGAACCATTCCTGCATTCCAGGAATGAATGCCTCTTGATCATGATGTGTAATCTTGATGATTTGCTGTTCTCTGTTTGCTAGTATTTTATTAAGGATTTTTGCATCTGTGTTCATTAGGGAGATTGACTTATAGTTTTCTTTTTTAGTTAGATTTCTCTCTGGCTTTGGAATCAGAGTAACACATGCCTCCACGAATGAGTTTTGGAGAATTACTTCCCTTTTAATTTCATTGAAGAGTTTGAGAAAAGTTGGCATTAAATCTTCTCTAAATTTCTTGTAGAAGGATATTATGGGGCTACAGAGGAAAGGGACTGACAATGTATAGTGTGCCTAAGGAGAGTCATCTAGAGAGAAAACATTCTCTCAAGCTTTCACAGAGAATAAGTTGGTCAAGCAATGACTGTGACTCATCAAGATGGCTGACACTGACAAAAATTCTACAAAATACTGTACGTGGTTTCAGGGTAAATCCTGAGGGGATTTGACTAACCTTGTCAGATACAAAAGTTACATTTTTTTTTTTTTTTTTTTTTTTTTTGTTATATAGGTCTTTCTTTATCTTGGTCTTAACCATCCAGCGGAAAAGTCTAACCATGAAGTATTAAAAAAAAGCCATATTAATATGCTGAGCTGTAAAAGCCTCAAGTCAACAGCTTCTGGCCTTGCTAGTTCTGCTGGTAACCGACTACTATTGTGTACTGTTACTCTACACATAAAACTACTTTCTCTTAGTTCAGTGAGAAGAAACATTTGGACTCATAATGTTTAGAAAAGATATCATGTATGCATCTTGTACTCTGAATAACTATTATGAAGACAACAATATGCCATGTATTCATTATTGTAACTGTCCTACTAATCTGTTTTGAATCTGTCTCATTATTATTTCTTCCTCTTTAAAATCAATAAAATTGGCCATGAAGATAGCTCTGTGGCACAAGTGCCTGGCTGGCAAGTGCAAGGTTATGAGTTTGAAACCTGGTCCCACAGAAAATAAATTAAAAAAAAATTAATAAAATTAAAAGAAATAAATTTCTTATGCTGCTGTAAAGAGAGTTAGAATAGACATACATCTACTTTCTCTTAGTTTACTGAGAGTAAAGGTTTGTACTTAGTTTACTGAGAGTAAAGGTTTGTATATTGTTTGAACAAGATATCATGTCTGCATCTTGCCCTCTAAATTACTATTATGAAGACAACAATATACAATGTACTAATTATTGTAAACATCCTACTAACCTGTATTGAATCTGTCTCCTTGCTATTCTATCTTGCTTCTCATTAAAATGAATAAAAATTAAAAAAAAATTCTGCTGTGAATCCATCACTGCCTGGGTTTTTCTTCATTGGTAGGTTTTTTTTTTTTTTTATTACAGTGTCAATTTCATTTCTCATTATTAGGTTATTCAGACTGCGTATCTTCTTGATTCAGCTTTAACATTTCATATGTATCTAGGAAACTGTCCATTTCCTCTGTGGTTTTTATCCTGTGAGAGTAAATATTTTGGAACCATGTATTTATGATCTTCTCATTTTCTCTGTGGTATGTATTAATTTCACCCTTTTAATTCTTTATTGCATGAATTTGGGGGATTTTCTTTCCTTTTTTATGATTAGATTGGCTAGGTGGGTATCAATTTTGTTTATTCTTTCAAAGAACAAATTCTTTGATTTATTTAGTCTTTGTATTGTTTTCTTCATCTGCTATGCATTAATTTCTGCTCTAATCCGTATAATTTCCTGCCTTTTTGGACTTTGGGTTTGACTTGCTCTTTTTTTTTTCTAAGAGCTTGAGGTGCAGTATAAGACAATTTACTTGGGCTTGTTCTGTTTTCCTAATGTGAAAATTTACCACTGTAAGTTTTTCTCTTATGACAGCTTTTATTACATCCCATAGGTTTCAGTAAATTGTATCTGCATTTTTATTTGATTGTAAATATTTTTAGATTTCTTCTTCAATTTCATCTATGACCCACTGGTTGTTTATGAGGATGTTAATTTCCATGTGTTTACAGTGTTTTTGTCAATAATTTCCAGTTTTATTTTACTGTATTGGGATAGTATTCATGGGATAATTTTAATTGTTTTACATTTAATTAAGAATGTTTGCTGGGCGTGGTGGCTCACGCCTGTAATCCCAGCACTCAGGAGGCTGAGGCAGGAGGATTGGTGTGATTTCAAGACCAGCCTGGGCTACAAAAGTGAGCTCAAGGGCCCGGCGGGATGGCTCAGTGGTCTAGGGCGCCTGCTTGGGGAAGCTTGGGCGGCTTCAGGGAC
>PVJA010023126.1:0-33273 GCA_004027025.1 Myocastor coypus
AAAGAGAAAGAAGGAAAGAAAGAAAGAAAGAAACTGTAGAAAACTTTACAATGCTTCAGAAAAAGCTTTCAACGTTCTGAAACAGAATAAGAACTTGGATTCCAAGTCACCAGAAAGCACAGAACTCCAATATCTTAGCAAATATCAAGCACCGATCATAAGTACTTGTCAAGAAAATATCTGAAAATATGTCAAGGTAATCTAAATAACTTGTTGCGATTAAACCCTTAATATTTCGCTTCTCTTGAAAACTTTGGTTCACAAATGCCCTGCTGCTACTCTACCCAATGCACCCTTCCATCTTGTAATATGCAAAATTAAGGGTGCTGTTTGAAATTTCTCTCCAGATTCTGAATGGTATTCATTTTTACTTATAGATCAATAACAAATATAAGCATTGGCAAAATACACTTTGTCAAAGACGACTCTCTGCTAACATGATTGAAAATACTTCTGTGATACATTTATTTTGTAGTTTTTAATTTTATCTGTTCAAATTGCCAAATGCATCTTATAGTAGATTTTTTAAATAATGTGATATTCTTTTTATATGAGTTGGATCATTAAGGATAAAGAAAAATTTGATTATTCCAAACTTAAATATATTTAAGTAAAAGAAAGTATACATAAAATGTATATTTTGCTCTGAATTATCCATGCAAACAAGTTGAATACATTTTGGGAGCTACTGAGACAGCTCAGGGCACAGGTGTCTGCTTGGGAAGTGCAGCTATCTGAGTTCAATCCCCAGTTCTGCAAAAAAAAAAAAAAAAAAAAAAAAAAAAAAAAAAAAAAAAAAAAAAAAAAAAAAAAAAAAAAAAAAAAAAAAAAAAAAAAAAAAAAAAAAAAAAAAAAAAAAAAAAGAAAGAAAGAAAGGGAGAGAAAGAAAGAGAGAAAAAAGACAAAATTAAACAACTATTAGTTTAAAAAAGAATAGAGCACTGTGTATAGGTCAAAATGATCTTATTATATTTTTCAAAAAATAGCATGAAAATTTAACATCTTTTGAGCTATCTATTCAACTACTTTACAAAACAAGGTTACCAGTGCCCCATTCAATCGTGATCCAGCAGATCTAATACGGTGAAAAAAAGAAATTTTCTTCATAAAAGCAGAACAATTCATGCTTAGGGACTGTCCTCTTTGTTCTAGTTTAAAGACACTGTCTGAAAGAGAAAGATCTGTCAGCGAGCACGAGGAATAGGAAGATGAAAGTAGCTCTATCTGTACGCAAAAACTTGGACCAATTTTAATAAGTTTTGAATCACACATGCCTTTTGGTTCATGTACATGTTTCAATACCCTGCTCATAAGAAACAGGAGCTACAAAAGCCAAGGAAGCTTCAAACACACTGCAGTGAGAAGCAGAGCCCTTTGCTCTCCTATAAGCCACAGCGTGCGTGTGAATACATAGGCTCTGGTTTTCTTTGACTACACTTTTCCTTTCTACCTAACAATATGGCAATGCATAGTATCTTTAATGGTGGGCAGCTGTTAATGTCAGTTCCTATGGCAGGTCACTGCACAAAGATTCTAAGGTTTCTAGTCAGGGTTACCCCTGTAGGCAAGTGGTAATAACTATGCTGGACATAAGAAATTCCATAGGAGGAGCCTGTTTCTTACTGCTTAAAATTAGCATAAATTAGATTGAAAAATAAATTTAAATTTAAAAAATTAAAGTAGGAAAATATCAATTTTTTTTTTACTTACCTGATCCGCCCATATAATTTCAGAGCGAGTAAAACTGAAATGAAAGTGCACAGGCTGCTTTGTACAAGTGTACACAAAACTTAGAGAACATGACTGTTAATTTCATTACTAGGCAGAGTGCAGAATGGTTGTAATTATAATTACAGTGTATTGATCTCTAATTGGGCTGAGAGGGAAAACTAGTCTACCATGTGTTTTCATTTCATTGTCTACAATACAGGAGTGAGTGCGTACACACCTGTGTATCTCCGTGGTTTCAAACCTTTCCAAAACTCCTTGAGGTCAAGGGTATTAATGTTTGTACGTATTAAATATCCGTGCGCTTTCATATTTTAACATGGGCATTTGCTAGTTAGAGGCTGCATATGGTTGTAATCCTAACAGGGGTTAGGCAGGAAGCTCTCAGTGGGTGAGTGGCCAACTTGGGCTGCAAAGTATGCTCAAGGCCAACCTGATCTGCACAGCAAACTCTGTCTTGTTTCATTTTGTTTTCATGTAGCTAGTGCAGGGTCCGTATGGCCTCACTACACAGGCTCCCACATGCGGAGATCCCAGGCGTGTGCCACCATACCCAGTTTCAGCACACCTGGGAGTCGAGGCTGGCAGGGGATGTCCAGGATGGAGCCTCAGGCCCTGCATTTGCCTAAGCAGGAACACTCTCAGCTGCTGAGCTATCTGGACTGCCCATCCAAATTAACAGGAAAAATGAAAATAACTCAAATATTTCCTTGGTTGACCTTTTGCAATCTGTCCCAGTTCTTCCAGAAGTAATTGATGTCATGCCATCTACCTTGAAAATGAAATAATAATTTATGTATCTTTCCCTTTAGTTTCTCCAGACCTATTTCTTAATCTGTGAACTGGGGATAAAAACACAATTTAATGACTATGCTAAAAAGAAGCAAGTTAAAAATAAAAATACATAATGTGAATAACTTTGCATATGAGTTTTTAACTGACAGAAAATAAACTGTGGGAACACATGGAAAAAGGAGAGCAGTCCAAGCAGCAGATGCCAGAGCAGTGAAAATTCTCATACCGCAGCGCTTATTCTGTATGTGCTCAGTTAAGTGTACTTGTATTTCAAAGTATTCATTTCACCTAGCCACACAAAACGACAAAATCTCTAATTCACAACAAATTAGTTAATAAATAAATTATAATGAATTAAAAGTACAGAAGCCACCATTTGCAGTAAATGGTTTTAATGATCCTGGAGACCTACCAATCCAAAATTTGCCTCCATATGACTACTTTAATATTTCTATCATTTTCACTTAATCTAATTAATCCAAATCCATTTCTAGGCCATTGACAGTGGTACTTGGGTTTTTTTAGGATTTGGGTGAAGGTGGCTGCATTTCTGCATGGGGCTGAACACTGTGTTTCTGATTGTAAGTGGAAGATGGCTCTATTTGCCTTGTCACTGGAGGTGAAGTTAGGGCTGGGTATCCGAATTTTGCCATAAGCTTTGTAAACTGAAGCGTCTGCAAGGAGAAGCTTTGTAAACTGAGGTGCTACTGCATCTTCCAGAGTATGAGTAAGTAATGGAAGCCACTTAATGCTTGATGGCTGTCATGAGAGATAAGGGCTTGGGCAGAGAGAAGAGAATGTAAGATCAAGTGGGTCTGGAGTGCATCAAGCATTTATAACCAACTTCTGCACTTGGACCAGGGTCATCCAGGTGGACTCCACCCAGTCGTGCTTCTTGCCTTGATCCCTACCATGGACAGCAACGGGAAAGGTATGTGCACCAGAAATGGGATGTTGGCTTTACTGAAGTCCTGGTAGGTTAGTGTGAACATATAGCTGGTATCAGAGGGCCCAGGTCTGTCTGGTTTAAGATGGACCATCTCAGTGTTGCTCTGGAAAGCCTGTACTGGGCACAGGAGAATATTTCAGAGCCGCTCCAGTATCAGAATGCTGCTACTTTGGAGATTTGGCCACGACTGGAGACCACTGGCAGAGGTTGCTTCTGGTGTCTATCAGCCTGGTGTGTCCAGGACACAGGGTTGTTCAGCTTTCTCCATCACAGAATGGAAACCAGTACGAGAAATGCTCTAGCTCAACAGCCAGCAATTGTGAGACTGAGGAACCATGGACCAGAATAGGATGTCAAAGTCACTGGTCCAATCCTCAGCCCTCCAAGAAGCAAAGGCTATCATTTCCTGGTTCTCAGGTCTACTATATGGACTGTGCAACTTTAGGCCACCTAAAGAAACTTTCATCCGGAAGCCACAGAGTAGACATTGCTAGAAGATGTATAACTCAATTGCTTTTTTCATGTTTGTTGAAGCATAATGTCCTTTTTGAAGGAAGAACCAGCGGTTCTCAACCTCTGGGTTGCAATCCCGGTGGGGCTCGAATGACCAAAACACAGGGGTCGCCTAAAGCCATCCGAAAGTGTTATTTATTTGGAATTACAGTTTTGAAGTAACCACCAAAATTATTATTATTATTATTATTATTATTATTATTATTATTATTATTATTATTATTATTTGATCACCGCAACATGAGGAACTGTATTGCGGGGTCAAGGCATTAGAAAGGTTGAGAACCATTGTGTGTAGACTAATTTGCTTTACTATGCAAGTGACATATATCTGAAATGAAAAGTAGACTTGGCCATGAAATATTTCTGATAGAAGGATAAAATATCTTTTATTTGTCCTATGACAGACTGTGATAGCTCTACGAAGACAGAAGTGTGCTTATATGCACTGATTGTTACAGAGCCATTGATGTCTGAAGGAAGATGCTATCTTAATTTCTCTATCTGAAATCACTCTCTCATGAGAAATGTACTTAATGCCAAAAATTTGTATTTCTTATATCACAAAATGCATCAGTTTGAAATTTTGGAGTGACTGCAGTTTTTGTTAAATTTATTCATTTTACTGAGAAAGAAATAGCAATGAATGAGACTGTTTCAAAACATGTTAGTAGGACAGTTCTAATACTTTATACACTGCATATTCTGTTCTTAGTAGCTATTCAGAGTACAAGATGCAGACCTGATACTTGTACTCTATTAGCACAAATCTTTCTTATCATTGAACTAAGTGAAAGTAGTTATATATCTGTCCTAACTTTCCTTTCACTACTAAATGGTTCTTCATTCATATCCTCTTTGGTGCCTTGTTTTCTCAGAGATGGGTGTCCAATTGCCAATCAATTTAGGTGCATGAATGCAGCAAAATAACCCAACATATTCACGTTGTCCATAAGAGTAGTGGGTTATCACTACAACTGGCATTGGCACAGACTGTGGACTTCAGTCACTTACAGCTCAGCATATTAAAATGTGTCCACCTTTTGTACCTTGTGTTTAGGCTTAATCCTGACAGGATTTAGGATCTACCCTGGAACCACCTACAGTGGCATGTAGATATTTTTGTGGGACCTGGGTTCAAACTCACAACCTTGCACTTTCCAGGCTGGCAACTGTGCCACAGAGTTATCACCCCAGCCCTAGTTTGCAGATATTTTGTCAATGTCAGCCATCTGGATGAGCCATGACCATTATTTGACCCATTTGCTCTCTTTGAAACCTGAGAGAATGTTCTCTTTCTAGGTGATTCTCCTTAGGCATGATGGACATCATCAATCATTTTCCTCATAGAAATGTAATCTCCTTCAACAGAAAATGTCGGACACTACTGAGTTACAGACATTGCAGTACAAGGTCCCTTATGTCCTGAGTCCTCACTGACTTTAAGAGCTAGGGTCAAAATATCAGCTATTCTTGTAGCTCTTTTTTTTCCCTGTAATTGTTTTTGTCTGCAAACAGAAGTTGTTATCCCTTCAGAAGAGAAACTTCATGATAGTATAACTCTATAACACAGTCACTTGAGGTTAACATCACTATCTGTCTGCATATCAAGTGCCTTCGATATAACATGGAACAGGTATTTTCCAACAACCGCTGATATTCTAAAATGTAAAGCCCTTTAGAATGTGAAGAAAGCCATTACACGTTTTTGCACAGAAATTTAAAAATTAACTATATATAAAATTAACGGCCAGGGAGATAGCTCCATGGCACAAGTGCCTGCCTGCCAAGTGCACAGTCTTGTGTTCGAACCCTGGAACCACACACACACAAAAAAAAAAAAAAAAGAAAGAAAGAAAGAAAAGAAACAAACAAAAAATTGTAGCAAGGCAATCCTTTGATTTTTTTCTTATTTCTTGTTCTCTTTTATTATCTTTTTCAAAGAGTAGAGCAATAGTTGATGAGATTGAAAGCAGCACACATCCGAAGGACTAGAACGACAGGCAATACAGGCGTGCTTTTAGTATTACACTTTACTATCCTTGCTGTAGTTGCTTAGTTCACAGATATCAGCACATAGAGTTAGGTAGGGTGAGAATTCTACCATGTAACTGCTAGTTTCACAAAGCTGACCATTTTCTTAACTATCTTGAGTATCTAAATGCTTGGTTTTGCCCCTGCCATGTTTCCTCCCCTTTGTGCTTTCTCTCTCCTCTTTGTTTAGGCCTTTAGTTCTGGCTGTGTCATGACTTCCCAATTTTAAACATGTAAATGTAAACACTATAGAGGATTTCATGTTAGTTTAATTGTGTATGTCAGTGAGCACTCTTTCTTTCTTTCTTTTTTTGTGGGGCTGGGGTTTGAACTCACAACCTTGCATTTGCCAGGCAGGTGCTTGTTCCACGGAGCTTTCTCTCCAGCCTCTGTCATTTATTTGTATGTCATAGCAAAATCATTCATTTATGTTTATTTAGGAATTTTGTTTAAAGATTAGGCATTTATCGATCTTTAATTTTTGCCGAGTTTTAATTGGAAATTTCCACCTGGATTTATCAAAGATTATGTGGAACTCATTTTCCGGTTATTATACAAGAAAATCTGCTGATATGCCCAAATTCCCATCTACTGAAATAGCAAGTCAATGGAACCAACTCTGAGAACTGCCAAAGATTTTGATGTATGGGGCTGGGGAGTGAACTTGGTAGAATAAACACTTGACTGGCAAGCACAAGGTCCTGAGTTCAATTCCCAGTTACAAAACAAAGCAAAACAAAACAAAACAAATAAAAGGCTTTGATTTGGGAGTTTGTAAAGCTGAGAAAGTAGTTCAAGAACACACTTTTGTGGTTCTCCGTGATCCAACGCCTGTAGCAGAGAGTTGTGCTTCACAGTGGGGAGCAAAAGCTGTGCACGCTCTGCCCTGTGGCTGCTGCTGTGGCCCCTGCTGTACAGATGCAGCCGGAAACACACTTGCGCACGGCGTGACAAAGTGAGGGATGAGGACCAGGGCATCCGTGTGTGGCTCTCCTACCTGGTGATAACAGGACTTACGGAAAGTCACTTAGTGTGTGATCCTTCTGTATTTCCTTGATGGTGTTTAGGGGAAATTCATTGTCTGTCTCCCCTGGTAAATGAAAAGCTCAAATTAAAATAGAAATCTTAAAATTCTTGCACTATTAATAAAATTCATAGAGTTATGATAAGAAATTTCAGATTCTTGTGCATATCATCAGTTATGTAGCAGATTTACTATATGCTCAGATTTTGTAAGAATATATGTTTTCTTCTCAAACCCAAAAATAAAACAGAAAGATACAATTTGGGGTACTTTCAATGTCAGTGTGTGAATTGCAATATCAGAGACTGCATTAAAGAAGTACAGGGGCAGGCAGTGCTCGACAGCTGAAATTCTGTAGAAGTTCCCTCCAAGTTAACCTACCTTAAGATATGACCTCGGCAGCCATAAGCAAAACTTACATAATACGCCTACGTTTGCAAAGTAAGGAAGACACTGAGGAGAGAAATGTAAGGCGCTCCCTGCTTTTCATACTCTGTTCTGCGCAAGTGTGATTTTCTAAGTAAAGGTCCCTGTGCTTGGAAGCATTTCTTCCCCATTGGAGGACTGGAACCCCACATCACTGTGCTGCAAAATGTAAGACTTCACACATTTTTTTGAAAACATGTAAAGTTGATTAACTAGGGTGGTGTGTGTCTTATTTTAAGCAGCGTCACTTTTAATGCTGCTGGTGATGTCTAGCCTGCTACTGTGGAAGAAAGCGGCCTCCCAGTCTAACTTTACCAATGAAACTGGAATCTATCCCGCATGGACATCGTCCATCCCAGCCGCGTTTCAGCAGGCTGTAGCCCTGTCTTACTCCGCCCGCTCTGAGTCTGGAAACCTGTACCTGGAGTTCGTAAGTACCTCTGCTTCCCGCTCCTCTCAGAAGCAGGCATCTCTGTCATGATGGGAACGGAGTACAGTTTCCACACAGAAAGCTCATCGCCCAAGCTTAAAATACAGGGGATTGATGGGTTATAAAGAATGTGGCACAGCACTGAAGAAGGAAAAGCTCATGAAATGTGTGAATTCCCAAAAATAGATCAATTTTACAAGAAAATTTTCTTTACTTCACTTTCTTGTTAAAACTGCAGGTTCCTCCTATGGGAGGAATACTGGGAACAGCTCAGCAGTGAATCGGGTGGAATGTACAGATTCGACCAGACTGATTGCTCATCCGATGCAAAAGAATCTGAAACAGTAACTTCTCAGAGGCCACAAAGTGAAAGGAGGCAGTGAGCCAGATTTCCAAAGTAGGAGACAGCAGAAGGGCTGCTTTACGCTGAGCCTGGTTCTTTATTCCAGGCAAAGTCAGCTTAGCAGTGTGAGTCGGCCCTCCCAGGTCAGCAAAGCCCTGGACACCACAAGGGGCGGCGCTGAGCGCTGGCCCGTTTCTGATCCGGTCACCACGCGGTGTTCTTTGGGGCATCACTGTTTTATCCTTTTGCATTTCAGCTAACCCTGAGTTCTTCTGCGAATCTTGGTAAAATCGCTTTCAAGTTTACTTATTGCAGGTCTACGTAATCTATTTATACTTACTTAAACTCAGTTTATCACTCAAGCATTTCATGAATTTTTTCTGCTTCATGATATAAATTTCTCGAAGTGAAAAAGTAATATTTTGAATTTATATTAACTTAATAAGAACTGGGAGAATGAATTTATAATTTATAAAGAGAACATTATACTTTTTATATCTGTTGAAAGAAATTATTTTGGTATGGACCCTAGTAAAACAAGAGATTAAGCAGACATATATATATATATATATATATCATCGGGCCTGCCATCGGGCCATAGAGCAAGGTGATACTTCACTCAGGCAGCTTTTGTGGTTTTGCTGCTTCCTTGCTGTGTTCCACGTGTGAAGTCAGGGCAAGGCGGAGAAGCTGAGGGCACAGCACGGGGAGGCGGGAGGGTCTCCAGGCAGTGCAGCGGAACATAATGAGCTTACAGTGCTCATGGGAAAAGCAGGAGAACAGGCCCCCTGATCTCTGCGTAGCCTGACTTCGTGCAGCGCTCCTTGAAAATCAATTATACGTGGGTTACAGATAATTACAGTCAGTGGACGCGTCCCTGTTTTCACGGAAAACCCCAACTCACTATATTTCCTATTGGTTGCAGGAAAAACTGTACCCCCAGGAAACTGAATTGGCTTTTAAGCCTATCAAAATATGCCACACTGCCGTCATCCCCAGCCCACGTGATAAGGAGACGACTCTGATGATGCAAGTGAGTCCCTGCCTCCTGTTACCAGGGTCTGGGAGCTAGGGCCTGGCTGTATATTCCTGTAGACTCTGCGCAGCTTTGCAGTGCCTGGCGACAGCAGCCCGGGGTCCAGAGCGGCAGAGGGAGAGAGGCTTCCCTGAAACATCAGACTGGACCTTCAAGGCCCAGTGGTGAATAAGTGCTGCGCAAGACTATTAGTGAAAAAGGCACGTGATCATATCTCAGCCCACACCCTACAGCCTGGACTGGATGCAAGACGAGCAGGTGCGGTGCCTCCGAGGCCAGAACGCCCTGCCTCCTGCTGCGCAGTGCTGACGATCCCGACGCTGCCTGCGCTGCTCCATGTCTTCTGCCTTCTCCTCACATACCTCTGCCTCTGCTTCTGCTCCTCTAATCACTACTTCTTGACTCTGTACTTGTTCTCAGTCCTGCCCGTGTCTTCCCAGAAAGTCACCTCACTATGCCTGTGCTGCTAAGTGCCACCTCTACGTGCTCACAGGTGCGACGCTCACCCCTGTTCGAATGCCAACAGTGAGGACCTATCAAAGGGGCAGACCTTTTCCTGTCAGACTTTCTTGTTACTACCTTTCTTCCTTGGCTTTCTGCCAGAAACAAGGTGGTAACGTGATCATAATGAAAATTTTGGAATCTAGAAGGAAGGCAAAAGGGAAAATGGATATCAGTTAGAAATTCCATTACACAGTGTATTCCTTCAAATGAGCCATTTCTATGGACTTACAAGTTCTCCTGTGGTAATGTTCAGGTCAGTGCTTAATTTTTGAGTTTTCAGAACATTTAAGTTCTACAGAAAAGTTTGCACACACACACACAGGACATCACAACAGTTCTAAGGTCAGCTTCTCTGAGAGGAAAGTCACTTCTGACTAACCTGGCTACGTCTCACTGCCGTCATGGTATGTTCCACCCCGTATGCTCAGGACAAGGACTTGATCATCCTGTCTGTCCGGTTGTTGCGCTCCTGGGAAGAACCTCTAAGTCACCTCATGGCTGAAGCAGTTCGCCTGCCAAATGTCCCGCTGAGTTTCATGGAGAGAACTGAGAAGATACAGGATAAAATGTCTGAACTTTTAGAAGGCCTCATGTTGATTGCCCACCGAGTGAGTAGCTTCACGATTTTCCCTTTGCTTTGCGCTATAGTGTTCTCTCTCTGTTTGGAAAAGAAGCAGCACCGCTGGCTTGCAGCAGTGGAGTTTGCGCCAAGAGGCGCACCATCCCAGCTGCTTCTCCACAGAGCAGGGGCCTTAGGAAGCGGCACGGATTCTGATATTAGGGGAACGCAGGGCTCCTGAGGCTGAGGGTGCTGCCACCTCAGCACTGTCCCCACCTTCACCAGAACTGTTCCTTCATGGCTGGTGCCTAGGGTTTCTCTGGGAGCAAGCTCAGAGAGGATCACTACAGAGAAGTGCCTTGTTGGCAGGGTGTTAGGACTGCCACCGTGCGGCTCTGGGCACACACAGCCTTTCTGCTTTCACCTCACAGCAGTCGTAGTGAAGCCTTGCTTTGCCAGATGAACTCCTTCTGCTCCTGATCCAGAGCCCTTGCATACCAAAGCACAGTGAGGACAACCCAGTTGATCATGAGGTGCTTGCCTCTGTACTAAGTATATGGCAGGATGTCAGTAGGTCATGCAGGTGCGCGCAGCTAGACATGGCTGCTCATCCTGTGGAATACTTACAGATCATTTTTCTCATAATCTAAGTCTTTCCTCTACTTATGGGAAAGGAAAAATATCTGAATCAGATTGGTGGTTGCTTGGTACGTCCAACTGCCTGAGTCCTGAAGATATTGCGGAGACACTAGGAGACACTTTAATGCTTAAAGCCACGAAGAAAACTTTAACAATACACGATGGTTTATCTTAAAGTGTATTTATCTTTTTAAGATACTGTTGCATTCAATCATTGCAGAGAATTTATCACATCGATACTAACTATAGTTTCCAATATGCACCTTCCCTCAAATAGAACAATTGAAACAACAGTATAGTAACATGTAATCATTAATATCAAGTTCTCACAAGTATTAATTTATGAAAATAAAATTCATTATATGAAAATTATGCAATAAGAAGTGAAGAATTTTAGTTTGTACATCCTAAGTACTTGTTGATATGAACTCTTCATGTTCACGTAAGAACACTAGGTACAATTCACAGATACTTCACCGTAAGCATTGTGATGCTAGGGACACGGAAAATAAATAGCTTTCTTTTTTTCTTTTCTTTTTTTGGCAAGACCACAATTCGAACTCCTGACCTTGCACGTTCCAGGCCGGCAATTTTGCCACAGAGCTGTCTCCCCATCCCCTAATACCTTTATTCTCAGGTTAATTTCTACGTTAGTAAGCACCAAATTCCAGTGATCCCTGATTTCTTCTGCAGTGCTTCAGCTTCTGTTCATTTTCATTCCAGTTACTCATTTATTCCTCTTCATATCTTGATCCACTTTTACTGATCTTTTGTAGGAATCATGCAGCAAAAGGAACAAACACAAAAATGAAGCACAAATTACGGTCATCAGTACACACACACACACACACACACACACACACACGTATACACATGTGCGCTCACACACTCTTTGTAAAGTAATAAAATTATTTTACAAATCAGCATCTTCCATGATCCCACAATGATTCACACATGTTGTAGAGAGTACCTCCTGTTTGTGAAAACTTCAGCGTGGGTCTGATTCTAGGAGATCTCTGAGGATTCTCATCTTGCAAGCCTGCCAGGATACCAGAGAAACCACTTTTTGTGGCACAGTGCAGTTCTTTCTGGGAACCACCGTCCACTCCTCACTACTGACATCTCCTCCAGCCAGGCCAGGCTTCTGCCTGAACCCTCCTTCTTACTGGTTCTGCTGCTGGTCTCCAGCACAGGACACTCAATAGAAAGCAGCTGCTCCGCACAGAAGCCTGAAAGGAGACATTCCCTATGCAGTGAGTCACTCACCTTCTTTGCACAGATAGAGCATGTGCACCTTAGGCATCAAGCGCTCATCACCGGTGAGGTTTCTGTTGTTGTTTGTGTTGATGGTATACGAGCAATGAATCCAGTCATAAGCGAAAACAAGTAACTATCAGACAATGGAATACAAATGAGTCATCTGAAAAAAGTTTCAGGAGACGCCAAAGTTCCTTAAGTGACAGCATGGGAGCCCTCCTTCCTATTTTTCCTAGGCTAAATTCACATGCCTTCCACTAGCCATGCTCTGGATTTCCTACTCTTTTCTCTTGCAGTAGTACACTGCACCTGTAATTCCACTATAGGAAAATCAACATGAGGGCTGCCTCTAGCTTTTCGATTAATACTTTTATATTCCTCTGTGTGAGTTATGCAAAAGCACCATTTTACCAAAAGTTTCACTTTTTCCTCTGTCTTTTTATGTATGAAGTTAGGACAGGGTCTACAGGGCATAGAGTGTCTCACTTCATAGATCAGACTCCTAGCGATTCCTGCTTTTCAATCCCAAGCACTTGGACTACAGGTGTGCACCTCTCTGCCAGTCTCAATGACTCTCAGCATGCTCTGGGGGTGGGCTGAGGCTGGCATGGCATGCCAGAGTTCAAAACCCAGGTGCTGCACCAGTTCTTCTCTTTTTAATCTTGATTAAAAGTTAATAGGTTGAAAGATAAATGTACTACGAGTAGAAATAACATGTTACTCACCTTTTTTCATGGCTAGCTTCATCTTCAAATCCAAGACCATGGGAAACCTGCTCCCTGGATGGAACTCTCATCTCTGAAGTCAACTGACAGAAATGTTTTCCTGCTTACTTTTCACAACCTGTGCCGTTGCCTGCGCCGGGATATGACTAAAGTCAATACTTTCCTGAGAGTCGTGCAGGAACGAATTGCCTAGGATGATACTGGCTCACTCCATGGCCGTTCCTGATCTTCCAACGTGCCTTTCAAAGATCTCTTTCTTTCGATGTTTCTTTTGATTTTAATAAATTTTATGCATGCTTGTACTAGGGATGTCTAATGTTAATAATACTTAACTGCTTCCACTAGTGTCCAAACAATAAAAGTCATTTTGTGAAAATGCATATCTGTAATCTACCGTATATAATTGTTGCCATCACTGAGAAACTGCAGTCAATGTTTAACAATGAAGTGCCACAAAAATTTATGTCACTATATCACTGGAGGAAAATGCCAGCGTGTTAAGATGATAAAGCCCCTGCCACTGTAGGGCAGCTACACCCACGTTCCCTGATGCTGCTGCGATGCCACACGCCAAAGGTGGTGGAGACCACCTCGCCTAAGCCTGGGTCAGTTTGTCACACTGTCATGAAACAAAGGGTGGCTCTCTCTGTCCTGTGGAGGAGGCGCGCACCCCCCCTGGAGAGCTCCCCGTGGAGCACTGTGGACTCAGCAGCGTTACACTTTGCCTGGGGCTCTTCATCCTAAATAAGGCAGCAGGCCCTTCTGCTCTGCGGGACAGGTTCTGGTCTCGCCATTTTCTTCCTTTCCTCTTCCTCCATGTTTCCTCTGCTCTTCTTCCTCATTGCCTTCTCATTTTATTTTGGTTGGTAGTTTTTCAGTTGAAATAGTATTGACCAATTTAGCCTTTTGTGGGAACACATATATTTGCATTTCTCAATTATCCTGCTATAGTAATGGAACATAATCTTTTCTAGCCATAGTGCACTATACCAAAAGTGGGTTTCTAATGTGACTTAATTATCTTGGAATGTCAAACGAGGAATTGGGCATATTCACTTCTATATCACTTCTATTTTCTGCATCCCCCCTCAGTTATCCTCCTTCTTTAGTGCTCTTTGTCCACGCTATAAATCTTAGTCTCCGCATGGGATCCATGAGCCTCAGTATTTTGTACATGCTATTAGCATATTTGCACGTGCTTGGAGAATTTCAGTGAACAACAAATGCCACATACTCACTATCCAGGAAGAAGGAATCAGCAAACTTTGACTAAAGAAAATGGCCTTAATAGGAACTGAATATTGCATCTATTTCCAATAAACCTTAATAATTGTGTACACATTTTGTATAGTATTCATCTGCTTTACCGAAATATGTTTGAATATTTTCCGGGACTTTCGACAGACTCCTGTTCCTTTTCTGTTTCTGATAATTGGGCTTCTTCTTGAGATGTGCCATTACCAGCACAGCCTCAGGCTTGTTTCTATGTTAGCCATGAACCCATCTAAGGGTTTCTCTCTATATGTCACGATATCTGCTCACAAACCTTGTGTGAATTTTAAAATAATTTTGTATGGAAGCAGAAGCTATTATCGGACAGCAGTTGTAAAACATCTCCATTCTGTCACAGATTTTATTGTATTTATAGCTGTCCTTCCACCGCTGAGCACAGAGCATAAAATGTACCTCTTCTGATATTAATGCTCATGGATATTTGGCTGAGTGAGAAACTGAACCATAGAAAAAATAGATTTATACATACCGTGATCATCTATTATTTCTGGATGAGGGACAAGTTTATTGACACTCTGCAGCTTTTACAAAGGTTAAGATGTCATAGAGAATACGTCCCTAAAATCCCTTTAATGTATAGAAAGACAATATGCAGAAGAAAGCCTCATTTCTAACACAGGATGGAACCAACTAAATTCAAGTTGCTATACATTTTTGTAGAGAAAAATTGTCATTATTGAAATCTTACAGATAGGCAATCTCCTTTTAGTGGTGTGGTAGGCCTGTAGCACCCAACCTGCAGTGGGCTCCTTGTTATCACTGAAACCATTAAATGATTTATCATTACCGCTATGTTCCACACAACCAAGGGAAGTAAGAATATTTTACCAACAGTCTGGAATACATTTGTTTCAGCTCTGAGCAAAGTAAATTGTGTTGTTCTTATGGATAAGTGGAAGATAACTCTGTAGACATTGGTCCTACATTTCTAATAACGGTAATTCAATACAAAATCACAATACAGGATGAATAGAAGGAAACAATGAGTAGATTTCTTTCAAGCAGGAAGAGGTCCAGGAGGTGAAGGGTGTAGGAAACTTGGAGGGAAAAGGAAGTAAGAGGAACTGAGAAATGGCGCACACAGATACCAACTGAAAAGATAACTGTGAATATTATGTATCATAAACATCAGATAAAGATAAGAACAGTAACAACAAGGGTAAGGAGAATGGGAGGGGCTGCAGGCACCGAAAGGGAGAAGGATGAGCAGGGAAAGAGGATTAGAGCGAGGAAAACGCTTTGTTGTGTACATGTGCCAAAATGAATTCAAACTTTATTTATTGCTAAAATATAGTAATGTAATGACACATGTAATTTTTAAAAATGCAATCTGATGTTATGCAATGCATATTATAAATACTGAAAAGAACTATCCTTATTACTTAGTTTTCATCCTTCCTATTATCTTTAGAAGTAAATGAATGAAAACTGAAATATACTTTTTAGGGGTAAAACACTTTTGTGGGCCAAAATGTAGAGCAGTCTGGACAGGCAGGAGCTCCAGCTCAGGACCCTGAGCCAAGGCCTCACCACACCCTCACTGCACTGCGCTGCACCAGAGCTGCCTCGCTAATGGGAAAGAGATATGTCTTCATGTGTATTTTCTGTCACCAATCTTAGCCATAACTTGGAACTCTCCTGAATTGAAATGTGGCTGTGCATCTTCAAAAGCAGTGAAACAACTGTGAAATAATGTTTCAACTTGAAAACTATACGATGTGTGTTAGATGAGTCAAAGATCACTAGCACAAGAGTAACTTGAATTAAGAAAAAATGGATCCACTGTCCTGACCGGGCTGCTCAGTGAACAGGTAAAGACTTTCCCAGCCTGTGTTTCCCCCAACTCCTCAAGTGCTCCAGCACCAGCTCTGAATCCACTCACCATCCCAACAGGGCTGTGGCCCTGTGGCATCTAGATAAACTCTCCCAGCCTGCATCCATACCCTGCGCTCCACGTGCAACTCCATTTGCCATACTGACCAGACCTGGCTTTAAAATCTCTTTCAGATCCTACCTGGCCATGGCTGGCAGTTAGGTAAGAACTCCCTGACCCGGAGTCCATTCCCCGACTCATCAATGGCCCGAGCTCCGAGTATGCTCATCTTCCCAACTGGACCATGTGATGGCCAGGTGCGAGCTGCATAATTTCACCAAAGTGCAGAGATCTCTGTTATAAAATATGATAGAGACAAAGAGCAAGATCCAATCTCAGGACCCAAGTACACCCAAAACAAATACAGGAGACACTACCGTGGAAGAAAATGGGAACCATGCAGCCAAAATCTCTGAATTGGTAGCATCTGAGGTAGACAGCAAGGTCAGAAATGTATAGACCAACTCAGATCAGAGATAACATGTGAAGTAAAAAAAGAAATGCATGAAATAATAGATTCTGAAGTGGAAAAACAACTGCAGAAATGAATAGAGGAAACCAGAACAGAAATAACCTCTGAAGTTAAAAAAGACATCTCTAAATTAATAGCACTTAAAGTAGAAGAACAACTACAGAAAAGTAGAGAGGTGAATAGAGCAGAAATAATCTCTGAACTAGAGAGAGAAAGGATAACTACAATGAGAGACTTCAGTACTACTAAAGAAGACATTGATAAAAAATTAGAAGAGAAGAGAAGAGAAAAATGATGAATTACCTGATAGAACAATATAGAAAAGAAATAGATCACATGAAATAGTTTCAAAGAGATACACAAGAAAATAAGATATCAATCACAAGCTCGCATAGTCATATGAGTAAAGGGAAGACAGAGTTTCTTATCTTGAAGACATTGTAACAGCTAGTGAAAAGGTAAGAAAGGGTCTCTTAAAAACAATGAGGATGCAGAAAAAGATAATTCAACATCTGCAAGGTGATGCAAAAATGAACAACGTGACATTAATAGGAATCAACGAGAAAGAATGAGTCAACATAAATGGTATAAAATGAATATGAGTAGAAGTAATAGCAGAAAACTTCCCAAATTTGAGAAAATAAATGGACATTCAGTTAACTGAAGCATATAAAACTCCAAACAACATCAACTTGACTAAAAACACACCCAGACATATAATAGTCAAGATTCAAGAAATCCAGCAGAATAAAATACTGAAAGCTGCTAGAGAAATGAAACAGATCATATTTAAAGGAAAATCCATCAGAATGACAGCAGATTTCTCTTCACAAAACATGAAGTAAATAAGAGCATCAAGCAGCGTGCTTCAAGTCCTCCACAAAAACAAATTCCAGCCCAGAGTTCTATACCCTGCAAAACTCTCTTTCAAGTATGAGTGAGAAGTGAAATACTTCCACGACAAGGAGCAACTATAGAAATTCATGATGTCAAAGCCAACCCTGCAAAGTATACTAAAAAAATCTGGCCAAGTCTGCCTGAGACAAACCACAGCAAGGTAGCAGGTCAGTGCTGTCTTCCATGCAGAGAGCATTTTCAGATGCTTCAGTGAGTGAGTTTTGGGAAGTGGAGTAGCTTATTCTGTGGATGAAAGCAAAAACAATCAAACCTTTCTTAGTTCCAATAAGATCACTGAGATAATTTAAAAACATTGGCAACTGCTTCTACCATCATTCAATGAAGAAAGAACACGATCAATTCAAAATGGTTTGTTATGTGAATATATGAAAATGAAATGAAGAAAGCTGTTGTACTTTTAATAACTACATGATAAAATTCTTGTTTATAAATATTAATTAGAAAGAAATGACAATGAGCTAGGTTCACAACAGGTAAATAGGACAGATAAAAGATTAATACATGACATATTGTTGTCTTCATAGCAGTTGTTCAGAGTACAAGATGCAGACATGATATTTTGTCTAAACACTATGAGTACAAATCGCCATTCTCACTCAGCGAAGAGAAAGTAGCTGCATATGCAGTCCAAAGACCTATAACAGTAGTGGGTTATTAGTATAACTGGCAATATCAGAGGCCATTTATTTCAACAATTTACAGGTCAGCATATTAATATGTCTTTCCTTTCTATACCTCTAGGTTAGACTTTTCTTTTTGGTGGTTAAGACCAAGAAACAGCAAGACATATATACCCCAAAGTGTAACTTCTGTGTCTGACAAGATCAGTCAAATTCCTTCAAGAGTTACCTTGAAATCATGCACAGCGTTTTGTAGATTCTTTGTCAGTGTTAGCAATCTGGATGAGTCATGGCCATTGCTTCACCAATTTGCTCTCTGTGAAACCCTGAGAGAATGTTTCTCTCTACATGACTCTGCTTAGGCATAGGCACACGATACATCTCTATCCCTTTCCTTTGTGGCCCCATAAGCACCGTGAACAGGAAATTTGCAGCACCACTGCGTTATAGGCTGTAACAGTACACGTTCCCTCATATCCATGAGCATTAATATCAGAAGAGGTACATTTTATGCTCTGTGCTCAGCGGTGGAAGGACAGCTATAAATACAATAAAATCTGTGACAGAATGGAGATGTTTTACAACTGCTGTCCGATAATAGCTTCTGCTTCCATACAAAATTATTTTAAAATTCACACAAGGTTTGTGAGCAGATATCGTGACATATAGAGAGAAACCCTTAGATGGGTTCATGGCTAACATAGAAACAAGCCTGAGGCTGTGCTGGTAATGGCACATCTCAAGAAGAAGCCCAATTATCAGAAACAGAAAAGGAACAGGAGTCTGTCGAAAGTCCCGGAAAATATTCAAACATATTTCGGTAAAGCAGATGAATACTATACAAAATGTGTACACAATTATTAAGGTTTATTGGAAATAGATGCAATATTCAGTTCCTATTAAGGCCATTTTCTTTAGTCAAAGTTTGCTGATTCCTTCTTCCTGGATAGTGAGTATGTGGCATTTGTTGTTCACTGAAATTCTCCAAGCACGTGCAAATATGCTAATAGCATGTACAAAATACTGAGGCTCATGGATCCCATGCGGAGACTAAGATTTATAGCGTGGACAAAGAGCACTAAAGAAGGAGGATAACTGAGGGGGGATGCAGAAAATAGAAGTGATATAGAAGTGAATATGCCCAATTCCTCGTTTGACATTCCAAGATAATTAAGTCACATTAGAAACCCACTTTTGGTATAGTGCACTATGGCTAGAAAAGATTATGTTCCATTACTATAGCAGGATAATTGAGAAATGCAAATATATGTGTTCCCACAAAAGGCTAAATTGGTCAATACTATTTCAACTGAAAAACTACCAACCAAAATAAAATGAGAAGGCAATGAGGAAGAAGAGCAGAGGAAACATGGAGGAAGAGGAAAGGAAGAAAATGGCGAGACCAGAACCTGTCCCGCAGAGCAGAAGGGCCTGCTGCCTTATTTAGGATGAAGAGCCCCAGGCAAAGTGTAACGCTGCTGAGTCCACAGTGCTCCACGGGGAGCTCTCCAGGGGGGGTGCGCGCCTCCTCCACAGGACAGAGAGAGCCACCCTTTGTTTCATGACAGTGTGACAAACTGACCCAGGCTTAGGCGAGGTGGTCTCCACCACCTTTGGCGTGTGGCATCGCAGCAGCATCAGGGAACGTGGGTGTAGCTGCCCTACAGTGGCAGGGGCTTTATCATCTTAACACGCTGGCATTTTCCTCCAGTGATATAGTGACATAAATTTTTGTGGCACTTCATTGTTAAACATTGACTGCAGTTTCTCAGTGATGGCAACAATTATATACGGTAGATTACAGATATGCATTTTCACAAAATGACTTTTATTGTTTGGACACTAGTGGAAGCAGTTAAGTATTATTAACATTAGACATCCCTAGTACAAGCATGCATAAAATTTATTAAAATCAAAAGAAACATCGAAAGAAAGAGATCTTTGAAAGGCACGTTGGAAGATCAGGAACGGCCATGGAGTGAGCCAGTATCATCCTAGGCAATTCGTTCCTGCACGACTCTCAGGAAAGTATTGACTTTAGTCATATCCCGGCGCAGGCAACGGCACAGGTTGTGAAAAGTAAGCAGGAAAACATTTCTGTCAGTTGACTTCAGAGATGAGAGTTCCATCCAGGGAGCAGGTTTCCCATGGTCTTGGATTTGAAGATGAAGCTAGCCATGAAAAAAGGTGAGTAACATGTTATTTCTACTCGTAGTACATTTATCTTTCAACCTATTAACTTTTAATCAAGATTAAAAAGAGAAGAACTGGTGCAGCACCTGGGTTTTGAACTCTGGCATGCCATGCCAGCCTCAGCCCACCCCCAGAGCATGCTGAGAGTCATTGAGACTGGCAGAGAGGTGCACACCTGTAGTCCAAGTGCTTGGGATTGAAAAGCAGGAATCGCTAGGAGTCTGATCTATGAAGTGAGACACTCTATGCCCTGTAGACCCTGTCCTAACTTCATACATAAAAAGACAGAGGAAAAAGTGAAACTTTTGGTAAAATGGTGCTTTTGCATAACTCACACAGAGGAATATAAAAGTATTAATCGAAAAGCTAGAGGCAGCCCTCATGTTGATTTTCCTATAGTGGAATTACAGGTGCAGTGTACTACTGCAAGAGAAAAGAGTAGGAAATCCAGAGCATGGCTAGTGGAAGGCATGTGAATTTAGCCTAGGAAAAATAGGAAGGAGGGCTCCCATGCTGTCACTTAAGGAACTTTGGCGTCTCCTGAAACTTTTTTCAGATGACTCATTTGTATTCCATTGTCTGATAGTTACTTGTTTTCGCTTATGACTGGATTCATTGCTCGTATACCATCAACACAAACAACAACAGAAACCTCACCGGTGATGAGCGCTTGATGCCTAAGGTGCACATGCTCTATCTGTGCAAAGAAGGTGAGTGACTCACTGCATAGGGAATGTCTCCTTTCAGGCTTCTGTGCGGAGCAGCTGCTTTCTATTGAGTGTCCTGTGCTGGAGACCAGCAGCAGAACCAGTAAGAAGGAGGGTTCAGGCAGAAGCCTGGCCTGGCTGGAGGAGATGTCAGTAGTGAGGAGTGGACGGTGGTTCCCAGAAAGAACTGCACTGTGCCACAAAAAGTGGTTTCTCTGGTATCCTGGCAGGCTTGCAAGATGAGAATCCTCAGAGATCTCCTAGAATCAGACCCACGCTGAAGTTTTCACAAACAGGAGGTACTCTCTACAACATGTGTGAATCATTGTGGGATCATGGAAGATGCTGATTTGTAAAATAATTTTATTACTTTACAAAGAGTGTGTGAGCGCACATGTGTATACGTGTGTGTGTGTGTGTGTGTGTGTGTGTGTGTACTGATGACCGTAATTTGTGCTTCATTTTTGTGTTTGTTCCTTTTGCTGCATGATTCCTACAAAAGATCAGTAAAAGTGGATCAAGATATGAAGAGGAATAAATGAGTAACTGGAATGAAAATGAACAGAAGCTGAAGCACTGCAGAAGAAATCAGGGATCACTGGAATTTGGTGCTTACTAACGTAGAAATTAACCTGAGAATAAAGGTATTAGGGGATGGGGAGACAGCTCTGTGGCAAAATTGCCGGCCTGGAACGTGCAAGGTCAGGAGTTCGAATTGTGGTCTTGCCAAAAAAAGAAAAGAAAAAAAGAAAGCTATTTATTTTCCGTGTCCCTAGCATCACAATGCTTACGGTGAAGTATCTGTGAATTGTACCTAGTGTTCTTACGTGAACATGAAGAGTTCATATCAACAAGTACTTAGGATGTACAAACTAAAATTCTTCACTTCTTATTGCATAATTTTCATATAATGAATTTTATTTTCATAAATTAATACTTGTGAGAACTTGATATTAATGATTACATGTTACTATACTGTTGTTTCAATTGTTCTATTTGAGGGAAGGTGCATATTGGAAACTATAGTTAGTATCGATGTGATAAATTCTCTGCAATGATTGAATGCAACAGTATCTTAAAAAGATAAATACACTTTAAGATAAACCATCGTGTATTGTTAAAGTTTTCTTCGTGGCTTTAAGCATTAAAGTGTCTCCTAGTGTCTCCGCAATATCTTCAGGACTCAGGCAGTTGGACGTACCAAGCAACCACCAATCTGATTCAGATATTTTTCCTTTCCCATAAGTAGAGGAAAGACTTAGATTATGAGAAAAATGATCTGTAAGTATTCCACAGGATGAGCAGCCATGTCTAGCTGCGCGCACCTGCATGACCTACTGACATCCTGCCATATACTTAGTACAGAGGCAAGCACCTCATGATCAACTGGGTTGTCCTCACTGTGCTTTGGTATGCAAGGGCTCTGGATCAGGAGCAGAAGGAGTTCATCTGGCAAAGCAAGGCTTCACTACGACTGGTGTGAGGTGAAAGCAGAAAGGCTGTGTGTGCCCAGAGCCGCACGGTGGCAGTCCTAACACCCTGCCAACAAGGCACTTCTCTGTAGTGATCCTCTCTGAGCTTGCTCCCAGAGAAACCCTAGGCACCAGCCATGAAGGAACAGTTCTGGTGAAGGTGGGGACAGTGCTGAGGTGGCAGCACCCTCAGCCTCAGGAGCCCTGCGTTCCCCTAATATCAGAATCCGTGCCGCTTCCTAAGGCCCCTGCTCTGTGGAGAAGCAGCTGGGATGGTGCGCCTCTTGGCGCAAACTCCACTGCTGCAAGCCAGCGGTGCTGCTTCTTTTCCAAACAGAGAGAGAACACTATAGCGCAAAGCAAAGGGAAAATCGTGAAGCTACTCACTCGGTGGGCAATCAACATGAGGCCTTCTAAAAGTTCAGACATTTTATCCTGTATCTTCTCAGTTCTCTCCATGAAACTCAGCGGGACATTTGGCAGGCGAACTGCTTCAGCCATGAGGTGACTTAGAGGTTCTTCCCAGGAGCGCAACAACCGGACAGACAGGATGATCAAGTCCTTGTCCTGAGCATACGGGGTGGAACATACCATGACGGCAGTGAGACGTAGCCAGGTTAGTCAGAAGTGACTTTCCTCTCAGAGAAGCTGACCTTAGAACTGTTGTGATGTCCTGTGTGTGTGTGTGCAAACTTTTCTGTAGAACTTAAATGTTCTGAAAACTCAAAAATTAAGCACTGACCTGAACATTACCACAGGAGAACTTGTAAGTCCATAGAAATGGCTCATTTGAAGGAATACACTGTGTAATGGAATTTCTAACTGATATCCATTTTCCCTTTTGCCTTCCTTCTAGATTCCAAAATTTTCATTATGATCACGTTACCACCTTGTTTCTGGCAGAAAGCCAAGGAAGAAAGGTAGTAACAAGAAAGTCTGACAGGAAAAGGTCTGCCCCTTTGATAGGTCCTCACTGTTGGCATTCGAACAGGGGTGAGCGTCGCACCTGTGAGCACGTAGAGGTGGCACTTAGCAGCACAGGCATAGTGAGGTGACTTTCTGGGAAGACACGGGCAGGACTGAGAACAAGTACAGAGTCAAGAAGTAGTGATTAGAGGAGCAGAAGCAGAGGCAGAGGTATGTGAGGAGAAGGCAGAAGACATGGAGCAGCGCAGGCAGCGTCGGGATCGTCAGCACTGCGCAGCAGGAGGCAGGGCGTTCTGGCCTCGGAGGCACCGCACCTGCTCGTCTTGCATCCAGTCCAGGCTGTAGGGTGTGGGCTGAGATATGATCACGTGCCTTTTTCACTAATAGTCTTGCGCAGCACTTATTCACCACTGGGCCTTGAAGGTCCAGTCTGATGTTTCAGGGAAGCCTCTCTCCCTCTGCCGCTCTGGACCCCGGGCTGCTGTCGCCAGGCACTGCAAAGCTGCGCAGAGTCTACAGGAATATACAGCCAGGCCCTAGCTCCCAGACCCTGGTAACAGGAGGCAGGGACTCACTTGCATCATCAGAGTCGTCTCCTTATCACGTGGGCTGGGGATGACGGCAGTGTGGCATATTTTGATAGGCTTAAAAGCCAATTCAGTTTCCTGGGGGTACAGTTTTTCCTGCAACCAATAGGAAATATAGTGAGTTGGGGTTTTCCGTGAAAACAGGGACGCGTCCACTGACTGTAATTATCTGTAACCCACGTATAATTGATTTTCAAGGAGCGCTGCACGAAGTCAGGCTACGCAGAGATCAGGGGGCCTGTTCTCCTGCTTTTCCCATGAGCACTGTAAGCTCATTATGTTCCGCTGCACTGCCTGGAGACCCTCCCGCCTCCCCGTGCTGTGCCCTCAGCTTCTCCGCCTTGCCCTGACTTCACACGTGGAACACAGCAAGGAAGCAGCAAAACCACAAAAGCTGCCTGAGTGAAGTATCACCTTGCTCTATGGCCCGATGGCAGGCCCGATGATATATATATATATATATATATGTCTGCTTAATCTCTTGTTTTACTAGGGTCCATACCAAAATAATTTCTTTCAACAGATATAAAAAGTATAATGTTCTCTTTATAAATTATAAATTCATTCTCCCAGTTCTTATTAAGTTAATATAAATTCAAAATATTACTTTTTCACTTCGAGAAATTTATATCATGAAGCAGAAAAAATTCATGAAATGCTTGAGTGATAAACTGAGTTTAAGTAAGTATAAATAGATTACGTAGACCTGCAATAAGTAAACTTGAAAGCGATTTTACCAAGATTCGCAGAAGAACTCAGGGTTAGCTGAAATGCAAAAGGATAAAACAGTGATGCCCCAAAGAACACCGCGTGGTGACCGGATCAGAAACGGGCCAGCGCTCAGCGCCGCCCCTTGTGGTGTCCAGGGCTTTGCTGACCTGGGAGGGCCGACTCACACTGCTAAGCTGACTTTGCCTGGAATAAAGAACCAGGCTCAGCGTAAAGCAGCCCTTCTGCTGTCTCCTACTTTGGAAATCTGGCTCACTGCCTCCTTTCACTTTGTGGCCTCTGAGAAGTTACTGTTTCAGATTCTTTTGCATCGGATGAGCAATCAGTCTGGTCGAATCTGTACATTCCACCCGATTCACTGCTGAGCTGTTCCCAGTATTCCTCCCATAGGAGGAACCTGCAGTTTTAACAAGAAAGTGAAGTAAAGAAAATTTTCTTGTAAAATTGATCTATTTTTGGGAATTCACACATTTCATGAGCTTTTCCTTCTTCAGTGCTGTGCCACATTCTTTATAACCCATCAATCCCCTGTATTTTAAGCTTGGGCGATGAGCTTTCTGTGTGGAAACTGTACTCCGTTCCCATCATGACAGAGATGCCTGCTTCTGAGAGGAGCGGGAAGCAGAGGTACTTACGAACTCCAGGTACAGGTTTCCAGACTCAGAGCGGGCGGAGTAAGACAGGGCTACAGCCTGCTGAAACGCGGCTGGGATGGACGATGTCCATGCGGGATAGATTCCAGTTTCATTGGTAAAGTTAGACTGGGAGGCCGCTTTCTTCCACAGTAGCAGGCTAGACATCACCAGCAGCATTAAAAGTGACGCTGCTTAAAATAAGACACACACCACCCTAGTTAATCAACTTTACATGTTTTCAAAAAAATGTGTGAAGTCTTACATTTTGCAGCACAGTGATGTGGGGTTCCAGTCCTCCAATGGGGAAGAAATGCTTCCAAGCACAGGGACCTTTACTTAGAAAATCACACTTGCGCAGAACAGAGTATGAAAAGCAGGGAGCGCCTTACATTTCTCTCCTCAGTGTCTTCCTTACTTTGCAAACGTAGGCGTATTATGTAAGTTTTGCTTATGGCTGCCGAGGTCATATCTTAAGGTAGGTTAACTTGGAGGGAACTTCTACAGAATTTCAGCTGTCGAGCACTGCCTGCCCCTGTACTTCTTTAATGCAGTCTCTGATATTGCAATTCACACACTGACATTGAAAGTACCCCAAATTGTATCTTTCTGTTTTATTTTTGGGTTTGAGAAGAAAACATATATTCTTACAAAATCTGAGCATATAGTAAATCTGCTACATAACTGATGATATGCACAAGAATCTGAAATTTCTTATCATAACTCTATGAATTTTATTAATAGTGCAAGAATTTTAAGATTTCTATTTTAATTTGAGCTTTTCATTTACCAGGGGAGACAGACAATGAATTTCCCCTAAACACCATCAAGGAAATACAGAAGGATCACACACTAAGTGACTTTCCGTAAGTCCTGTTATCACCAGGTAGGAGAGCCACACACGGATGCCCTGGTCCTCATCCCTCACTTTGTCACGCCGTGCGCAAGTGTGTTTCCGGCTGCATCTGTACAGCAGGGGCCACAGCAGCAGCCACAGGGCAGAGCGTGCACAGCTTTTGCTCCCCACTGTGAAGCACAACTCTCTGCTACAGGCGTTGGATCACGGAGAACCACAAAAGTGTGTTCTTGAACTACTTTCTCAGCTTTACAAACTCCCAAATCAAAGCCTTTTATTTGTTTTGTTTTGTTTTGCTTTGTTTTGTAACTGGGAATTGAACTCAGGACCTTGTGCTTGCCAGTCAAGTGTTTATTCTACCAAGTTCACTCCCCAGCCCCATACATCAAAATCTTTGGCAGTTCTCAGAGTTGGTTCCATTGACTTGCTATTTCAGTAGATGGGAATTTGGGCATATCAGCAGATTTTCTTGTATAATAACCGGAAAATGAGTTCCACATAATCTTTGATAAATCCAGGTGGAAATTTCCAATTAAAACTCGGCAAAAATTAAAGATCGATAAATGCCTAATCTTTAAACAAAATTCCTAAATAAACATAAATGAATGATTTTGCTATGACATACAAATAAATGACAGAGGCTGGAGAGAAAGCTCCGTGGAACAAGCACCTGCCTGGCAAATGCAAGGTTGTGAGTTCAAACCCCAGCCCCACAAAAAAAGAAAGAAAGAAAGAGTGCTCACTGACATACACAATTAAACTAACATGAAATCCTCTATAGTGTTTACATTTACATGTTTAAAATTGGGAAGTCATGACACAGCCAGAACTAAAGGCCTAAACAAAGAGGAGAGAGAAAGCACAAAGGGGAGGAAACATGGCAGGGGCAAAACCAAGCATTTAGATACTCAAGATAGTTAAGAAAATGGTCAGCTTTGTGAAACTAGCAGTTACATGGTAGAATTCTCACCCTACCTAACTCTATGTGCTGACATCTGTGAACTAAGCAACTACAGCAAGGATAGTAAAGTGTAATACTAAAAGCACGCCTGTATTGCCTGTCGTTCTAGTCCTTCGGATGTGTGCTGCTTTCAATCTCATCAACTATTGCTCTACTCTTTGAAAAAGATAATAAAAGAGAACAAGAAATAAGAAAAAAATCAAAGGATTGCCTTGCTACAATTTTTTGTTTGTTTCTTTTCTTTCTTTCTTTCTTTTTTTTTTTTTTTTGTGTGTGTGTGGTTCCAGGGTTCGAACACAAGACTGTGCACTTGGCAGGCAGGCACTTGTGCCATGGAGCTATCTCCCTGGCCGTTAATTTTATATATAGTTAATTTTTAAATTTCTGTGCAAAAACGTGTAATGGCTTTCTTCACATTCTAAAGGGCTTTACATTTTAGAATATCAGCGGTTGTTGGAAAATACCTGTTCCATGTTATATCGAAGGCACTTGATATGCAGACAGATAGTGATGTTAACCTCAAGTGACTGTGTTATAGAGTTATACTATCATGAAGTTTCTCTTCTGAAGGGATAACAACTTCTGTTTGCAGACAAAAACAATTACAGGGAAAAAAAAGAGCTACAAGAATAGCTGATATTTTGACCCTAGCTCTTAAAGTCAGTGAGGACTCAGGACATAAGGGACCTTGTACTGCAATGTCTGTAACTCAGTAGTGTCCGACATTTTCTGTTGAAGGAGATTACATTTCTATGAGGAAAATGATTGATGATGTCCATCATGCCTAAGGAGAATCACCTAGAAAGAGAACATTCTCTCAGGTTTCAAAGAGAGCAAATGGGTCAAATAATGGTCATGGCTCATCCAGATGGCTGACATTGACAAAATATCTGCAAACTAGGGCTGGGGTGATAACTCTGTGGCACAGTTGCCAGCCTGGAAAGTGCAAGGTTGTGAGTTTGAACCCAGGTCCCACAAAAATATCTACATGCCACTGTAGGTGGTTCCAGGGTAGATCCTAAATCCTGTCAGGATTAAGCCTAAACACAAGGTACAAAAGGTGGACACATTTTAATATGCTGAGCTGTAAGTGACTGAAGTCCACAGTCTGTGCCAATGCCAGTTGTAGTGATAACCCACTACTCTTATGGACAACGTGAATATGTTGGGTTATTTTGCTGCATTCATGCACCTAAATTGATTGGCAATTGGACACCCATCTCTGAGAAAACAAGGCACCAAAGAGGATATGAATGAAGAACCATTTAGTAGTGAAAGGAAAGTTAGGACAGATATATAACTACTTTCACTTAGTTCAATGATAAGAAAGATTTGTGCTAATAGAGTACAAGTATCAGGTCTGCATCTTGTACTCTGAATAGCTACTAAGAACAGAATATGCAGTGTATAAAGTATTAGAACTGTCCTACTAACATGTTTTGAAACAGTCTCATTCATTGCTATTTCTTTCTCAGTAAAATGAATAAATTTAACAAAAACTGCAGTCACTCCAAAATTTCAAACTGATGCATTTTGTGATATAAGAAATACAAATTTTTGGCATTAAGTACATTTCTCATGAGAGAGTGATTTCAGATAGAGAAATTAAGATAGCATCTTCCTTCAGACATCAATGGCTCTGTAACAATCAGTGCATATAAGCACACTTCTGTCTTCGTAGAGCTATCACAGTCTGTCATAGGACAAATAAAAGATATTTTATCCTTCTATCAGAAATATTTCATGGCCAAGTCTACTTTTCATTTCAGATATATGTCACTTGCATAGTAAAGCAAATTAGTCTACACACAATGGTTCTCAACCTTTCTAATGCCTTGACCCCGCAATACAGTTCCTCATGTTGCGGTGATCAAATAATAATAATAATAATAATAATAATAATAATAATAATAATAATAATAATAATAATTTTGGTGGTTACTTCAAAACTGTAATTCCAAATAAATAACACTTTCGGATGGCTTTAGGCGACCCCTGTGTTTTGGTCATTCGAGCCCCACCGGGATTGCAACCCAGAGGTTGAGAACCGCTGGTTCTTCCTTCAAAAAGGACATTATGCTTCAACAAACATGAAAAAAGCAATTGAGTTATACATCTTCTAGCAATGTCTACTCTGTGGCTTCCGGATGAAAGTTTCTTTAGGTGGCCTAAAGTTGCACAGTCCATATAGTAGACCTGAGAACCAGGAAATGATAGCCTTTGCTTCTTGGAGGGCTGAGGATTGGACCAGTGACTTTGACATCCTATTCTGGTCCATGGTTCCTCAGTCTCACAATTGCTGGCTGTTGAGCTAGAGCATTTCTCGTACTGGTTTCCATTCTGTGATGGAGAAAGCTGAACAACCCTGTGTCCTGGACACACCAGGCTGATAGACACCAGAAGCAACCTCTGCCAGTGGTCTCCAGTCGTGGCCAAATCTCCAAAGTAGCAGCATTCTGATACTGGAGCGGCTCTGAAATATTCTCCTGTGCCCAGTACAGGCTTTCCAGAGCAACACTGAGATGGTCCATCTTAAACCAGACAGACCTGGGCCCTCTGATACCAGCTATATGTTCACACTAACCTACCAGGACTTCAGTAAAGCCAACATCCCATTTCTGGTGCACATACCTTTCCCGTTGCTGTCCATGGTAGGGATCAAGGCAAGAAGCACGACTGGGTGGAGTCCACCTGGATGACCCTGGTCCAAGTGCAGAAGTTGGTTATAAATGCTTGATGCACTCCAGACCCACTTGATCTTACATTCTCTTCTCTCTGCCCAAGCCCTTATCTCTCATGACAGCCATCAAGCATTAAGTGGCTTCCATTACTTACTCATACTCTGGAAGATGCAGTAGCACCTCAGTTTACAAAGCTTCTCCTTGCAGACGCTTCAGTTTACAAAGCTTATGGCAAAATTCGGATACCCAGCCCTAACTTCACCTCCAGTGACAAGGCAAATAGAGCCATCTTCCACTTACAATCAGAAACACAGTGTTCAGCCCCATGCAGAAATGCAGCCACCTTCACCCAAATCCTAAAAAAACCCAAGTACCACTGTCAATGGCCTAGAAATGGATTTGGATTAATTAGATTAAGTGAAAATGATAGAAATATTAAAGTAGTCATATGGAGGCAAATTTTGGATTGGTAGGTCTCCAGGATCATTAAAACCATTTACTGCAAATGGTGGCTTCTGTACTTTTAATTCATTATAATTTATTTATTAACTAATTTGTTGTGAATTAGAGATTTTGTCGTTTTGTGTGGCTAGGTGAAATGAATACTTTGAAATACAAGTACACTTAACTGAGCACATACAGAATAAGCGCTGCGGTATGAGAATTTTCACTGCTCTGGCATCTGCTGCTTGGACTGCTCTCCTTTTTCCATGTGTTCCCACAGTTTATTTTCTGTCAGTTAAAAACTCATATGCAAAGTTATTCACATTATGTATTTTTATTTTTAACTTGCTTCTTTTTAGCATAGTCATTAAATTGTGTTTTTATCCCCAGTTCACAGATTAAGAAATAGGTCTGGAGAAACTAAAGGGAAAGATACATAAATTATTATTTCATTTTCAAGGTAGATGGCATGACATCAATTACTTCTGGAAGAACTGGGACAGATTGCAAAAGGTCAACCAAGGAAATATTTGAGTTATTTTCATTTTTCCTGTTAATTTGGATGGGCAGTCCAGATAGCTCAGCAGCTGAGAGTGTTCCTGCTTAGGCAAATGCAGGGCCTGAGGCTCCATCCTGGACATCCCCTGCCAGACTCGACTCCCAGGTGTGCTGAAACTGGGTATGGTGGCACACGCCTGGGATCTCCGCATGTGGGAACCTGTGTAGTGAGGCCATACGGACCCTGCACTAGCTACATGAAAACAAAATGAAACAAGACAGAGTTTGCTGTGCAGATCAGGTTGGCCTTGAGCATACTTTGCAGCCCAAGTTGGCCACTCACCCACTGAGAGCTTCCTGCCTAACCCCTGTTAGGATTACAACCATATGCAGCCTCTAACTAGCAAATGCCCATGTTAAAATATGAAAGCGCACGGATATTTAATACGTACAAACATTAATACCCTTGACCTCAAGGAGTTTTGGAAAGGTTTGAAACCACGGAGATATACAGGTGTGTACGCACTCACTCCTGTATTGTAGACAATGAAATGAAAACACATGGTAGACTAGTTTTCCCTCTCAGCCCAATTAGAGATCAATACACTGTAATTATAATTACAACCATTCTGCACTCTGCCTAGTAATGAAATTAACAGTCATGTTCTCTAAGTTTTGTGTACACTTGTACAAAGCAGCCTGTGCACTTTCATTTCAGTTTTACTCGCTCTGAAATTATATGGGCGGATCAGGTAAGTAAAAAAAAAATTGATATTTTCCTACTTTAATTTTTTAAATTTAAATTTATTTTTCAATCTAATTTATGCTAATTTTAAGCAGTAAGAAACAGGCTCCTCCTATGGAATTTCTTATGTCCAGCATAGTTATTACCACTTGCCTACAGGGGTAACCCTGACTAGAAACCTTAGAATCTTTGTGCAGTGACCTGCCATAGGAACTGACATTAACAGCTGCCCACCATTAAAGATACTATGCATTGCCATATTGTTAGGTAGAAAGGAAAAGTGTAGTCAAAGAAAACCAGAGCCTATGTATTCACACGCACGCTGTGGCTTATAGGAGAGCAAAGGGCTCTGCTTCTCACTGCAGTGTGTTTGAAGCTTCCTTGGCTTTTGTAGCTCCTGTTTCTTATGAGCAGGGTATTGAAACATGTACATGAACCAAAAGGCATGTGTGATTCAAAACTTATTAAAATTGGTCCAAGTTTTTGCGTACAGATAGAGCTACTTTCATCTTCCTATTCCTCGTGCTCGCTGACAGATCTTTCTCTTTCAGACAGTGTCTTTAAACTAGAACAAAGAGGACAGTCCCTAAGCATGAATTGTTCTGCTTTTATGAAGAAAATTTCTTTTTTTCACCGTATTAGATCTGCTGGATCACGATTGAATGGGGCACTGGTAACCTTGTTTTGTAAAGTAGTTGAATAGATAGCTCAAAAGATGTTAAATTTTCATGCTATTTTTTGAAAAATATAATAAGATCATTTTGACCTATACACAGTGCTCTATTCTTTTTTAAACTAATAGTTGTTTAATTTTGTCTTTTTTCTCTCTTTCTTTCTCTCCCTTTCTTTCTTTCTTTTTTTTTTTTTTTTTTTTTTTTTTTTTTTTTTTTTTTTTTTTTTTTTTTTTTTTTTTTTTTTTTTTTTTTTTTTTTTTTTTTTTTTTTTTGCAGAACTGGGGATTGAACTCAGATAGCTGCACTTCCCAAGCAGACACCTGTGCCCTGAGCTGTCTCAGTAGCTCCCAAAATGTATTCAACTTGTTTGCATGGATAATTCAGAGCAAAATATACATTTTATGTATACTTTCTTTTACTTAAATATATTTAAGTTTGGAATAATCAAATTTTTCTTTATCCTTAATGATCCAACTCATATAAAAAGAATATCACATTATTTAAAAAATCTACTATAAGATGCATTTGGCAATTTGAACAGATAAAATTAAAAACTACAAAATAAATGTATCACAGAAGTATTTTCAATCATGTTAGCAGAGAGTCGTCTTTGACAAAGTGTATTTTGCCAATGCTTATATTTGTTATTGATCTATAAGTAAAAATGAATACCATTCAGAATCTGGAGAGAAATTTCAAACAGCACCCTTAATTTTGCATATTACAAGATGGAAGGGTGCATTGGGTAGAGTAGCAGCAGGGCATTTGTGAACCAAAGTTTTCAAGAGAAGCGAAATATTAAGGGTTTAATCGCAACAAGTTATTTAGATTACCTTGACATATTTTCAGATATTTTCTTGACAAGTACTTATGATCGGTGCTTGATATTTGCTAAGATATTGGAGTTCTGTGCTTTCTGGTGACTTGGAATCCAAGTTCTTATTCTGTTTCAGAACGTTGAAAGCTTTTTCTGAAGCATTGTAAAGTTTTCTACAGTTTCTTTCTTTCTTTCTTTCCTTCTTTCTCTTT
>PVJA010023127.1:0-33307 GCA_004027025.1 Myocastor coypus
CTGCATAGGAATCAGCCTCAGGAATAAGAGGTGCCAGGGTTATGACAAAGAAAGCTTGCTGACAACTCTGGTGTTATACCTGTGGAAGTACCTGGCTGAGACAGAGCTGTGGCTGAGTGCACTGAGCCATAATTTTATCAGCACTGAGGAGACAAAAGCAGGAACAGAAGCAAGAGTAAGAGCTGACAAATGGGAGGCCAGCAGAGGAAAGCAAGAACTCATGGTGCAATAAGGGCCATGTCACAGAGAATTCAGGACAGGTATGTCATTAAAGGATGAGCAAAGCACCCTGCAAAGTGGTGAAGGGTACTTACAGAATAGAGCTGCCTCTAAAAATAGAAATACGGCAAAGCAAAGATTTGATTGCAATTTAAGGAAAATGATGCCTGAGCAACTAGGGGGGGAAATGTCACCAAGGGTAAGATGCTCCAGCAGCCAACGTTGCCATGGCATCTTAAAGTGCTGGTTGCACCAGAATCTCAACTGAATACTGAGATGGAGCCATAACCAGGTAGCAGTCAAATGCTGGCATACTATAATTAAGTTATTATTTGACCCACTGGTTTTATTAAATTTCTCTCCACAAAAGCCAGACCCTTTCTTCAATTCCTGTCGCATTTATTATATTTAGATCCTAGTGTTAAGGCCAAATATCTGAAGTTTCCTTTACTTGTTCAACAATTAAAAAGTGCAATGATTTAAGCTGCACTTAATTCGATTATAGTATAATTAAATTTCTTAGTCAGCCGTGCATAAAGAAAAAAACATGGAAACTCAGACCCGGCTTGTGTTATGTTGATTTTAGTTTCATACCTAGTGAGTTATATTGGTCTAGGCTCAGTCATATGCACGCACATAGCTCATTTTCTCTCCACCATTTCTGAATGAGAGTATATTTCCTCTGATGTACGTCTTGGGCCTGTTTATCAAAGGTCAGAAAGCTGAATGTGCCTGGGCTGGTTTCCACATCCTTTACTCTACTCCATTATACTACAAGACTGAAGTGTTAAAATAGAAACATGTAATCTGCTGGAAGAAAAGCAATAGACTTTAATCTTGAAGATATAGGCAAGGACTTTCTGAACAGAAAACTAATTGCACAAGAAATATCATAAAAAATTCATGAATGATATCACATCAAGTTAAAAGGCTTTTGCACATGGAATTAGGAGATAGCTTAGCAGTCTAAGCATGTGCATGGCAAGCACAAAGAAAAGGGTTTGATCCACAGTACCACATGCTGTGCCAGCCTCGGAATTCCAGGCATTTTATGCTGGGTATACCCTGAAACCAGGCATAGTGCCACATGACTGTAAGGCCAGCAATGAAAAAGCTGAGACAGTTGGATCACAGCATCTTGGGGAGATCATGTACAAATAAGTAAATAGGTTTGGTTTTTGTTTTTGTTTATTAAAAAAAAGCTTCTGCATGTCAAGAAAAAAAAAACAGAGTGAAGAGACAACCAATCTACAGAATGGGAAAAGTTTTGCCAGGTATACCTAGACAGAAGATGTATACCTAGAATATACAAAGACAGACAGACGAAAGAAAGAAAGAAAGAAAGAAAGAAAGAAAGAAAGAAAGAAAGAAAGAAAGAAAGAAAGAAAGAAAGGAAGGAAGGAAGGAAGGAAGGAAGGAAGGAAGGAAGGAAGGAAGGAAGGAAGGAAGAAAGAGGAAAGGAAGAAGGAAGGAACATAGGGCTCCCCCAGAATAAAAGACTCAATGAAAATTTGAATTTTTTAAACTTTATTAATTTTAATAAGAAAGAAATGACACGAAGACAGTTTCAAAACACATTAGGACAACAACAATAATTAATGCAATGTATATTGTTGTCTTCATAGTAGTTGCTTAGAGTACAAGATGAAGACCTGAAAACTTTTCCAAACACTATTGGTACAAATATATCTTCTCATTAACTCAGAAAGAGTAGCTGTATATATAGTCCGATAGTCCATAATAGTAGTGGGTCATCAGCAGAACTGGCAATGTCAGAAACTGTTAACTGGAGCTTTGTGAACTTCAGCATATTAATATTGCTTTATTTTTTATATCTCATGGTTAAACTTTTCTGATAGATAATTAAGACCAAGTTAAAGCAAGACATATATAACAAAATTCGTGACTTTTGCATCTGACAAGGTCAATCAAATCCCTTCAGGATTTACTCTGAAACAATGTACAGCATTTTGTAGAGCTTTTCTCAGTGTCAGCCATCTGGATGAGTCACAGCCATTGCTTGACCAATTTGCTCTCTGTGAAAGCCCAAGAGAATATTTTCTCTCTAGATGACTCTTCCTGTGCACACTACACATCATTGATTCCTTTTATCTGTGATCTCATAATCTCATTGAACAGAAAATTTGGGACACCACTGAGTGATAGGATGTTACAATACAGATTCTCTTATGTCCTGGGTCCTCCATGACCTAGAAGGACTAGGGGCAAAATATTGTATATCTCTGTTGTCCTTCTTTTTCTCTAATTTTGTGGTCTACAGACTTAAGTTCTTAACCTTCCAGAAGAGAAGCTTAGTGATAACATAGGAATGTCAACTTAACATCACTGTCATTCTGAATACCAAACACATTAGACTTAACATGGAATCGTTATTTTCTATCCATCATTGATATTCTAATAAATCCCTATAGAATGTGACTTAAAAAGCAATTACATATTTTTACACAGAAATTTAATACTATCTTTTTGTTTGTTTGTTTTGTTTTTTGACTTTTTGACTTTTTGAGGCAAGGTCTCTCTATGCAGTTCAGGCTGGCCTTGAGCTCACTATTGTTTCCCTTGAAACAGCCTGTTTTCTTTCTAAATCAGTGGTTCTCAACCTTTCTAATGCTGTGACCCTAAAATACAGTTCCTCATGTTGCAATGACCCCAAACCAAAAAATAATTTTGGTGGCTACTTCAAAACTGTAATTTTGCTACAGTTATGATTCTGAATGGCTTTAGGCGACCCCTGTATTTTGGTCATTCGACCCCCACTGGGGTCATGACCCATAGGTTGAGAGCCTGATATTGATCAACGGGTTCTAGGAATTATTCCGAGTTGGACAAGAGTCTTTGTTTGTGTTGTAAATTTTTTGTAGAATTCAGGGATGAATCTACCACTGGACTTTTCTTTGTCGGTAGGTTATTCATTGCATTTTGTATTTCATAGGCTGTTAATGGGTTATTGAGAGTTCTTATATCTGCCCGATTCAGTTCTAGTAAGTTGTACCTTTCCAGGAATCTGCCCAATTCATCTGTGTCTTCAGGACTGTCAGAGTAAAGGTTCTCAAAGTAACTGGTAATGATCTTCAGAATCTCCACTGGGTTGGTGGTAAATTTGCCTTTTTTATTCCTTATTGCTTGAATTTGAGGGTTTTTTCTTTCCTCTTTTTGTTGAGATTAGCTAGGGGCTTATTAATTTTATTTAATCTTTCAAAGAACCAGCTTTTTAACTCATTAATTCTTTGTACTGTTTTCTTTGTCACAATTGAATTAATTTCAGCTATAATCTCTACAAATTTCCTCCCATATTTGGGCTTTGGGTTTGGTTTGTTCTTTTTCTAGATGATCTAGGTACAGCATTAGAGTATTTATTTGTTCCTGTTCTATTCTCCTAATGTGTGACTTCACAGATATAAATTTCCCTTTAAGTACTGCTTTCATTGCCTCCTATAAATTCTGGTAGGTTGTGTTTGAATTTTCATTAAAATTCAGATATTCTTAAATTTCTTTTTAATTTCTTCTGTAACCCATTGGTTTCTGAGGAGAGTATTGTTTAATTTCCATGTATCTATGGGTTTTATGGTTTCTTTCATCATTTATTTCCAGTGTATTTGCACTATGGTCAGATAATATACTTCATAATATACTTAAACATGATATATGGACTAATATGTGGTCTATTTTAGAAAATGTCCTATGTGCAGCAGAAAAAAAACTTTGTATTCAGAAGTGGCTTGATGGAACACTCTGTGTATGAATACCAAGTCCCTTTGTTCATGTTCTGGTTCAGTTCTGTTACTTCTTTGCTAATTTTTTGTCTTGTTAACCTATTTTTTTTTGGGGGGGGGGTAAAGTGTTGCTAAGGTCTCCTGTTAGATTTTAGTATTGGATATTAGACTTTTTTTCATGCTCATTAAGATTTGTCTTATATATCTGAGTGCTACCATGTAGTGTTCCTGCATATTTATGAGTGTTACCTCTTCATCTTAAATTCTACAACATTTCTTTATTTCATTTCATAAACTTTGGTTTAAAGTTGAGACTATCCGCAAACAGGATTGCTACCCCTGCTTTTTTCTGAAGTGTACGGGCATGTAGCATTGTTTTCTGACCTTTGACTTTCAGCCTATGAAATTCTTTATGAATTAAGTGTGTTTCTTGCATATAGCATATTGTTGGATTTTGCTTCCTAATCCACTGTGCCAGTCTATTCTTTTAATTTAATTAAGTCCATTTACATTGATGGTTATAATTGAAATGTATTGACTTATTTGACTTATGACTGACTTCTTTTTGCCTACTATTGTTTACCCCCTTTTCTCTGTGCTTAATTGTTTGCCCTATTTGACAGGTTTTCTATTCTCATCCATGGAGCTTTTTCGTAGACTGTGTAGGGTTGGCTTTTCCATTATGAAATTCTTTAGTTGCTCTTTGTCATGCAAGTATTTCACTTCTCTCTCATACTTGAAAAAGAGTTTTGCAGGCTATAGCAGTCTGGGCTGGAATTTGTTTTCATGGAAGACTTGAAGCACTGCACTTCATGCTCTTTTTGACTTCATGATCTGTGAAGAGAAATCTACCATTATTCTTACGGGTTTTCCTTTAAATGCGATCTGCTTCTTTTCTCTAGCAGCTTTTAGTATAGTATTCTTCTACTGGATTTCTGGGATCTTGATTATTATATATCTGGAAGTATTTTTAGTAGGGTTGACGTTATTTGGAGTTCCATATGCTTCAGTTACATGAATGTCAGACTGTTTTCTCTATTTGGGAAGTTTTCTGCTATTACTTCTACACAAATTCTTTTTATATCATTTTTATTAACTCCTTTCTCATTGATGAGACTCCTTTCTCTTAGTCTCACGTTGTTCATCTTTGCATTGTCTTGCAGATATTGAATTATTTTTCCTGCATCCTAGTTGTTTTTAAGAGATCCTTTCTTACCTTTTTATTAGCTGTGACATTGTCTTCAAGATCTGAAACTCTATCTTTACTTCCATTCATATGTGTTGCCAGCTTGTCACTGAGGTTTTATTTTCCTGTCTATTCCTTTGAAACTGCTTCATGTAATCTACTTCTTCTCCTATGCTGCTCATTCAAGGATTCTGTCATTTTTCTCTTGTCCTCTAATTTTTTAGTAGTATCTTCTTTAGAAGCATTAATTAATTTTCATTATAGTTATCCTTTCATTTTTTACTACAGAGATTATTTCTGATCTCATTTCCTCTCTACCTTTCTGCAGTTTTTCCTTTACTTATGGTGATATTAATTCAGAGATTTCTTTTTTTATTTCAGAGATTTTTTTATCTAATTTTCTCTAATCTTTCCTGCATTTTTTTTTACTTTAGACAATATTAATTTAGAGATTTCTCTTTTTTATTATTTGAGAGGCTATTTTTGATCTGGTTTTCTCTATACCTTTCTGCATTTGTTTCTTTACTTCAGGTGCTATTAATTTAGAGATTTCAGCTGTTCACCATTTTTTTCTATGCCAGTGTCTCCTGCATTTGTTCTGGGTGGGTTCGGGGCCTGATATTTCATCTTTCCCCTTCTGTTTGTCATTGTTTATAGCAGTCCTCTGACCTTTGCTGTAGAGCTTTGATGTAGCTATGTTATTAGAAAATACTGAAATTTGGTTCTGGATCTACCACCCTTGATCATTACCAGATGCGCCTTTCGGTGTCTGGATGCTATGTTCAGCTTCTTCCTGCTGTAGCCTATGCAAGTGAACCTGCCATGCTCCTCTGGCAAGATGCTCAGCTCCTGGATTAGCTGGGATTGTGTGACCCCCAGCCTCTCTACAAAGAAGTTTGCTGCAGAGTTGCCAGGTTTGGGGTCAGGATAGTGACATTTGTTTGCGGTGTACAGGCTAACATTCCTACCTACCCACATGCCAGTCCTGGTATCTGGCCCAGAAAGAACTTCTAATCCAAAATGAGCAATTAAAAGAATAAAATTTCAGAAATATAAATGGCCAATAAATACACGGAAAAAATCGCTTAGAATCACTGGCCATTAGAGAAATGTAAGTTAAAACCACACCAGCTTACTCCTAAAAAAAAAAAAATGGGTATTATCAAGAAATAAGATAATAACAAATTCTGGCAAGGGTAGAATGAGAAAGAAATCCTCTATTGGTGGTGGGAATGTGGACTATGATGATCATTATGGAAAACAATATAGCAATTCCTCAAAAAATGAAAATTAAAAATTCCATTCAACTAAAGTATACCCCTTCTAGATACCTTTCTTAAAGAGTTAAAGACATCATATTATAGGTATCCATGCAGGCCAATGTTTATAACATCGCAATTCATGATGGCTAAATCCTGGAGGCAGCTTATGTGTCCACCACCAGATGTATGGATAAAGACAATGTAGCATTTATACCAGTGCAATACTACTTTGTCATAGCATGGTATAAACTTAAATGAGTCATCCATAGAACAATGAAAGTATTTGGACACTATAACATTGAAATAATCCAGACACACAAGGTTTAATATTCACATAGTTTCTCTTATATGAGAAACCCAAAACAGAAATAGACTGCAAAATAGAAGACATGCCATAGGAAAAAGTGACACTCATCCTTTGTAAGAAGGAAGAGGACCAAGAGATGGAAAGAACAGGTATGGAGTGGTCAGGGGATGGAAAAAGGACTTAAAACTTGTCGTGAACTTACCCCAACTCCACATGAGGAATATGACTGTTGCATCGTGCAAACATATACTAATAACAAACTGAAACGCTGTGCTATGCAAGAAAGAAAATTGGCTAACGGAGTGGAAAATGGCTGAAGGATTGTCTATTTGCTTCTATAAAGTAAGCATCATTAGAATTATGAGAAGAAGCAAGCTATAACACGTTCCTAAAGAAAACTATTGCAGCCAGAAGGAAGAGGAAGTGTAAAGGTCTTGAATCAGGAATAAACTTAACATCATTGATGGACAATAAGAAAAGTGAGAATTCATGGCTTAAATAAACTGGGAGGGGAGATGCCCATCAGGGAATGTATTAGTTAACACTCTGTGGGTTCAAAGAAATGAGATTTTATCCTAATATCAATCTGGGACTTTTAAAGGCGTAAAGCTTGACATTCGCTGAATTAACCTTCCAGAAAATCCAAGTGGCCATTTGAAAGAATGCAAAGGAAGGAGAAAGACCAGCTAGGAAGCATTATAAAAGCAAGCAATGACAGTAGCTGGAATTTCAGGTCAGCAAGAGATTATGGTGAGAAATTGCTGATGGACTGACAAAAGCATAGGAGTGAACACATATCATAGAAAAATCAAAGAGGAAACCTAGGCTTAGGGGCTGACGATACAATGAAATTCACAAAGATGGGATCCCAGAGAGAAAGGAACAAGACCAAAGGGCCTATTAATAGTTATGTTTAGGGCAGATAAGATAGATTGGTGGACTAAGCACCTCCTTAGGAAAGCACCACATTCTGTGCCAGCCCCGCTCATGGGAGTGCTGTGCTGGCGACTGAGTCTGCACTTGGTAGCACATGCCTGTAATTCAGAGCTGTAGCGGTTCAAAACAGGAGGATCACTACAAGTTCAAGTTCCATAGTAAAATTCTGAAAAAAAAATGTTCTATTTCGTTCATGTTGTTTGAGATACAAATTAGACTTCCACAATGAAATATAGCATAGAGGACTGGAAATCTGAATCTTGTACTCAGAAGGTAAGAGTGTGGAGATGAATACATAGCTTTTGGTCCTACTAGTTTAAATATGGTTCACTTTAGAGTCATCATTGTTATGATTTAGATCTGGGTGTCAGATCCAAACCTCATACATTTATAGGCGGGGCTTGGTAGAGGCAGCTGGATCATGGGTGGGTGGAGGTGGATTAAGAGAGTGTGATGACTGGATTTACTTATTAATTGGATTATCATGGTTTTGAGCGTGGATCACAAGAAGGTCTGCCCTGGGCATGGCTGACACCAATCAGAAGGCCTGGAGCCTGAGTGGGATGTAAAGGGAAGGGCTTGCTGTCCTCTGCCTCCTCCTGCTTGTCCTGCCATGGACTGTTTCTGCTCTGCCATGGCCCTCTGCTGTGATGTCCTGCCTTGGAGCCAGCCACCCATAGACTGAAGGCTCCACAAACTATAAGTTAAAATAAGCCACTCCTCTTTAACTTGTGCTCAAGGTAATGTTAACTGGCAGCAGGAAAGTAACTAAAACAATCAGCATAGGTATAAATTGTACAGCTAAGAGAATCTCTGAATGATCTCTTTCTTCTGAATTCTGGAAAAGAGCATATACCAACAAGGGACACCAAGAAAAAAAATGGTCCTATGATAGAAAAAAAAAATAGGATATAGTTACCCTTTATAATTGCTTATAGAAATTCACATTAAATAAAAGAGATAAACGACGATTGGGTGTGGAATTACTGTAATGGAAGAAAGAGGAAGTAAAGACTTTGAAAGAAGAATCTGTCATAAAACTATGTTTTGAATGGGGAGCTGAGAAGTAGACTAAAGGAATTTCTGAGACCATGGGAAAAATGCTATCAAAGTAGGGCAAAATTAATGAATACAGTGTAAGCCAGTAAAACTAATCCAATGGAGAGAAGTTGATTGATTGTATTAATTAGGCCGAGCAAAGTTATTCTGCAGGAGGCAATAAAATTAAAAACTCATCTTAGCATTATAAAATTTTATTGTTCCCTCTCAAGCATAGTCACTGAGAGAAGAAGGCACAAGGTGCAGATTTTCTTTTTTTGTATGTGTGTTTGCAGTAATTCAGTGGAGGCCCTTCCCTGCCGATGCAATACCTAACAGTTCCTTGAAGTGAAGGTACAATGTGCAGGATATGCCAGAGAGTTGATGGCTAATTATGAAAGTGGTACACGTCAACTCCACCCACTTTCATGGACCAGAATCCAGTCACTGGGCTCCACTGTTACAGTGGAAGTATGGTGCTATGGTCCTCCGATATGATCAACAAGAAAATAGAAAGGATTGCAAAATCTCTATCAAGCCACTGCAGCCACCCTCCACTTTCCATTATCAGGTGCACTGTGTGCATGTCATTCTTTCACCTACTCCAAAAGCAGACTTACACATTCCCCTCAGTACCAGCACAGTGACCCTATCTGCACAGCAAGTATTTCAAAACCCAGAATTTGGGGGTAACATCTCCACTTACATCTGGATATGGCTCCTTGTGATACAACAACTTCACTAAAAAGACCATCATCTCTCTCTATTCCCAACTATACTATGCATTGGTGGAGCTAAGAGAATCAACCCATAGCTACTTCTATGAAGGCAAATTGGGAAATTCTATTCTGTACTAGTAAGCAACTGAAATACCCTGACCTACCTTGCAAGGGTTTTTTATCATTGAATGATCCTAAAAGAGTCTCAAGCTCTGCTCTCTGGAGCAGAAATATGTGTTTTTGTTCTTCATGCTCCTAGGCTTCACTCAGGGACATTCTCTTGCTTATAGGTCTAAGCCCCCGTCAACGTAGGTGTTGGAGAGCGCCCTTCTGGACAGCTATGCAGTGCACATCCCACTTCCTGTCTGAAAGCTGTTTTAAGATACATTGAAGAGTCATAGCCTTTTGCAAGATAAGGCTTAAGCATTCTTCAGCAGCAAAGCCCCTCAAACAACTAATATGCTTCTGATGTATTTGCTTCTAATTAGAGACATGTGATGTTAACTACACTCAAAGTTTTTTTTGACATCTGGATTCTAGACCTCTTCATTCTTCCCCTTCCTCAGCAAGGAAGAATGTTTCTCACCTGCAGTCACCCAGAAGCCACTGGCCTTGTGCAAAGAGGCCATTTCTCTAAAGCTGATCAAGCCACTGCATTCAGCTGTCATTCAATCTTGTCTTCCCAAGACTTCTTATATCATATCTGCTTCCCGGGGTCTGGAAGCAGCCAGCTTTTCAAATGCTTTGGGTCCCTGACTGTGTTAACATTGTTTTCGTTCATTTTTTGCTTTCAAACTGCCCAATTACTTCCAGAGCTCATCTGTTTTTGTGCTGCATTTCACTGATTCCAAGTTGCACTTCATGTCTATTCAAATATTTCTATCATCTGACAAAAATAAACATCTAGTGAAAACCTCTAATTTCACCAAAAAGGAAAATTGTTTTATGTAATAAAACTATATATAAAAACTACACCAGCCGGGCGTGGTGGCTCACGCCTGTAATCCCAGCACTCGGGAGGCTGAGGCAGGAGGATTGGTGCGAGTTCGAGACCAGCCTGGGCTACAAAAGTGAGCTCAAGGCCAGCCTCAACTCCATAGCAAAGACCCTGTCTCAAAAAGACAAAAATAAATAAATAAATAAATAAAATAAAATAAATAAATAAATAAAACTACACCAAACTCTTTCCTAATGTAGCTAAATCTTAAAAATATAAGACCTTTTGTATAACTAAACATTCTTGTTTTCATTCTGACCCTGGTCTAGATTTAAAACAAAATAAGATATAAGAAGAGAGAAAACCTTTTTAAAAAGTTTGAATTTATGAATATAATTGTAGGAGTTTTTTAGTAATCTACCAACAAACTTTTAGCATCACTTGGATAGTTGAGTTAAATTTCTAAAATAATATCAGCAAGGAAAAAGTAGTTTTCTTTACATTGTTAATAATCAACATAAAATAATGAAAACTATGGGCTGGGTGGTAGCTCAGCAGTAGAATACTTGCCTAGGCTTTGGGTCCAACCTTACCATCAACAAAACGAAGCAAAGATTTGTAACCTGAACCAAAATTGAACTGTGCAGGGAAAACTTAACAAAAGATTTTCAAGATCTTAGTAAGGAAAATATGAGGTATTACCATCCAAAGAAAACCGAAACATGTACTTTAATAAAGAAAGAAATATGTCATATTCTTGAATGAAAGGAATTTAATATCTTATAATGTCAAGTTCCCCCAAATTATCTTTAAATTAAATGCAATGCAATTGTCATCAAATGTATCTTTGATTATTGCTTTGCATCACATTTCTGTTGTGTAAACAGTATGCTAAACCACACATAAATCTAATGTGAGAGATAAGAGAATTTTGTACCAAGAGAATTGCTCTGTTTGAGATCAAGAATCATTTTCTAAGTGAGATTAATTGACACAAAGTAGAGACACAATGGAATAAGATAAAAAATCATAGAAGTAAACCCTTGACTATGTGGCAGCCAGGCCCAGTTTTCAGTTTCCTTTTTCTTTTCTTTGTATTATTTATTTTTTAATTTTAATTTGAAGAGTGAAAACAGATCAAAAAAATAGGGAAAAATGACACAAACAGGATAGCATGCAACAGTACATATGTTACAGATTTTTCAAAACAGGGATAGCTAACTAACAGTGGTTGCTATATTATCCATTTTTTAATTTTAAAGACAAAAAGAATAACAATGAAACATTTTCAAGACAGTTTAGTATGACAGTTATAATAATTAATACATTGCATATTCTTATCTTCCTAGTAGTCATTCAGAAGATAAGATAGAGACATAACTTGTCTAAGGGATATTAGTACCAACCTTTCCTCTCAATGAACTAAGAGAAAGTAGCTGTATATTTATCCTAACTATCTTCATATACATATAATTTTTTTCACACACTTGCTCACGCAGACAAAAAAAGGTCTTTTATTTATATCCCCCTTTTTTCTTTCTTCTATCAGAGATGAGTGATCCATTTCTGTTAGAGAAGGTGTACTTTTTCATTTTAATGATTGACCACAAATTTGGTGGATTAAGCACTAAGAATGTATTATCTTTACTGCTCCATGGATCAGAAGTCCAGTATAGATCTCACTGGATTAAAATACATGTATGGGCAGGACTCTGGTTGATTCAAATGTCTCTATGGGTGACTCATGTTTTCTGGCCTTTTCCAGTTCTAGAACACAGTCATACCATTTCACCAACAGTCCCCATCTTCCATCCTTAAAATCAGCCAAGTTGCACCTCTCTGACCTTTCTTCCCTAATGACTTGTTCCTCTGACAACTCTCTTCATGTGCTTCTCTCTTTCACATTCCAGGGCCCTTCTGGTTACAGTGTGTCTCCCTAGAAAAATCAAGATACTCCTCATCTATCAAAGTCTTTGATTGGAAGCCTCACTGCCATTGATAGTATTACTTCCTCTATGCCATGGAACCCAACACACTGTAGGAATTTAGGACAGCGACATCTTTTTGAAGCCTAATTTTACCGACCACAAGAGCATCCATAAAAAAATCAATAGACAACAAACATTTCCAATTTTCATGATGCCTGATACTTACATAAAAGCAGAAACTACCCTCCTTCAAAAGAATAACAAAACTAATTTTGAAAATTTTACAGAAATATATGGATTTATCCACACATGACTAAACCTGTTTCTGAGGTTGTAGAGGAATCTTTGTAAGTAAAAGACTTTGATCCTTATGTATCATTAGTTCTCTAGAAATTGTTCTTCCTTTTTTTGTTTGTTTGTTTTTTTTGTTTGTTTGTTTGTTTTGTTTTCAGTAGTGGTGATTGAACTCAGGATCTTGCACTTGCCAGAAAAGCACTTATTCTACTGAGCTATCTCCCTGGCCCAAAATTGTACTTCTGAACAAGAGATAGACTGCTTAATACAGGTTAACTGAAATAATTTGTTAGCTATATGAACAAGAGTGAAAATGCATTCAGATATCACTTCTATTCACCCCACAAAGTCCAGATGGTTAAAAATATTCATATAAAAACAAAAGCACACACAAAAAAACCCAAAGACACAAAATACTTAGATTAAAAATAAAAGCCACATTTAATCCTTCATAGTTCATTAGTGCATATGAGTAATTTGGAATGTGATATATTTTAACAGCCTCTATCTGTGTACTGGTATCTCATATTCTGATTGTTTATTCCCAGTGCCTTCCTTTCCCTAACCTACCCCTTCTCCTGTTCTCTTTTTTCCTCCCCAATAGTCTGCCTTCTACTTTCCAATCATTAAGAAAATATTTTTCTGCCTTTGAGACAGAGGAGCTCCTTTAAAAGTACACATCCTAAAGGAAGATATCAGAATTTTAAATACAGTAAAATTAAAAGCTTTTGTTAAATCTTTAAAGTCTTTCTCTTTTCCTCTGACTCCACACGGCTCTCTCTGCTTTGAGTCCAAGCCGTTCTTCTCTGCCCTGTGTGTAGATGCTACAGGAAAGGAGACAGCTGGGGGGGGTGCCTTCCTAACAGAAACAACCTCAAAATCGGCCATAGGTAGAGAGAGATGCTCCATGAAACCAAAGGTGGAAACCGCATGCTCCCGACACAGCAGTCCTGCACTCTCCCTGATGGAGGGAACTAAAAACTGTACTGCATAACTATTTAATTATAAGGACTGCTGTCAAGCCAGCCACTCCCTTCAGGGTAATATGCTCAGAATAACTAAAAATATCATATCACAACAACATATGTGTACCCATGTTTATAGCTGCATAATTCATCAGAGTTAAATCTTGGAAGCAACCAAAATGTCATCAGCTGAGGAATGGATAAAAAAGATATGGTATTTTTCTAAACAAATAGACAAAATTACTCAGTTATACAAAAGATGAACTTGAGGCTTTTCTAGTTAAGTGGATGCAATTGGAGATCATATTCATAAGTCAAATAAATCAGGCCTGCATGTGCAAATGTCATATTGTCTCCCTAGTGTAAGAACCTGAAAGAGTAAATAAAATCTGAAAAGTACAATAGGTAGTGTGAGAAGGAAAGAAACTATTCAAAAGGAAAGGACGACTGTGATGAGGGAAAGAATATATATATAATGTATGTATATTATATATATAATATATATTATATATATGATAGCTAAAATCATGGTACTACGAATTTCCATTGGTTTATTGAAAGAAATAGTTAATGATTATTTATTTAACTTTTGACCAATTTGATGCTTACACAGAGCAGCTACTTTGAATATAATAAAACTTGATTATAACAACAAATGTTGATTTTTGATAATCTTGCTTTGGAATTCTGTATCATTTTTAATTTTTAATTTTTAAATTGTATTCCCTATAAAATCATAAAAGTAGCAGGATTTCTGGACAGTGCCTGCTCCATGGAGTACATAACCATGAATGTATGGCCTTGCCAAGTCTTACATAATTTTCGTAACCATGATATTTTCCTTCCAGAAAGAAAGGGCTGGAATCAAGTGAGGAAAGCAATGATACTTAGAATTACAGGGAAAAATCAGGCAGGGAGTAAAGATGTCCATTACGTAATCCAGCTTTCCTGCTGCTGTGATACTAAATGAGATTCCTAACAATAATTTTATGTTGAGAGTTACACTCCAGTGTATGAATCAATTGATTTAAAAACAAAAAACAAAGCAAACACTAATACAGATTTAGAAAATATAACAATTGTTAAAATTATTATATCTATCATATTATTAATACAACACATATCAATTATATACTTCTTGATTTAATCATCAATGATTATATAAATCATCATTTGTAACTTATAAACTAATCCTTAAATTTAAAATCTGAGAAGAATTGCTGGAGCCAGGTTTTGATTCAGCTCAAGTCTGTGGAAGTAACGAGTGCCTGCGTTTCCCCCACCCTATGTCTTCATCCGTGATGGCTTTTTCCTTAACTAAGTTGAAGCTCTATTTTTTTCTACTCCTGTGCTATTCCAGATTCTGAGGTGATACAGGGGAAAACCATAAAGCGTGGCCTTCTGTATTCTTTGATTACCACTGCTCCCCCCCCCCCCCCGTCCGAAGGGATCCAGTTACCTTGCAGGCTGCCATGAACGCTGTCCTTTAAAGAAATCGCACAGCAAGTGCTCGTGTATCACCTACTTCCAGCCAGTTCTTTTGTCAGCTTGCACAAGAGCCACTGCCATTTGAGTTTCTCTGACAGCAAGAAGAAAGAGGCCAAGTAGGCTTCCTGAATCACTGTCTTTGCCCAACTTTGCCACTTCTTTGACTTCTTCCGCTGGACCTCATAGCTGTTCCAGCTACAACAGCCAACTCCAGCTTTTTTTTTTTCAGCTCAAGTTTGGGTGTTTCTGTCATTCCTTTAAAGATCACAACATGGGGAAGGTGTAGAAAGTTAAGAAGCAAAGGACAGGCATCCCGTATATTTGGCTACATTTTGTTTTCACTGAAATTCTTTGTTTTCTTTTTAGGTTCAAGAAACTGGAGCTAAGCCCAGCTGGAAGGAGTCGGGACCCCTGCAGCACAAGGGTCTGGCCTTCCTTTTTCCCGTCAATCACAGCTTGCTAACAACAGCTTTCCCAATATGCCCCATTTTTTCTGGTACACCATATGTATACTCAGCCCATCCAGCACATGTACTCTGAAGCCCCTGCTGGCGCCTACATTGACTTCTCTGGTTATAAAGATGATGGAATTTGGTAAGAGCTTTTCGTACATGGGCAGAACACTGTATAACCAGTATGAAGTTCAACACTAGGCAAAGAATGTGTAGGAGCACAGGAGCGGAGCACCTTGTCCAGCCTGAGAGACTGCAGAAGACATTTCTTAGAGCAAATGTTCTTTCCTCAGCTAGGTATTAAATACCATCAGAAGAGTTTAGCTAAGAGATAAAGGCTTGGGCAGGCAGCAGCAGAGCAGCGGCTCGGCCGAGGGAAGATGGATGACGGCCCACATAGACATCTAGCAGGTGTGGACGAGGAGTTCAATCAGGAAGCGGAATGTAGCGGGCATGATCAGACAGATCCGGGTGATGATGTCATCTCCCCGTCTGCAAATAGTGGAGACGCTCCAGAAGACCAGGATTACTTGGATACCCTCCCACCAATGGCTGGGGCTGATGTGGGGAAAGGAGCAGCGCCCGCTGTTGTCTATCCATGTCGTGGAAGGAGAATTGCATTACGTATTGGGAATCTAACTTAGTGGACAACAGATGAAGACCTCACTGAAGCAGTTCATTTTTTGCGAGTAAATGATTGTTTTTGGAGATAGTTTTTTTTTTCAAAATCAGGCAAATGGCCAGTTAAAGGATTTGTACTTGTTTGGGCTGGATCTGAAGCATCTTCCAAAAAGTTAATGGATCTGTTCCCAAAAGAGAACTTCATGGCCAGAATCCTATTATAACCCCACGCAATAAACAGGTCCTGAGTCAATTTGAAATGCAGTCCAGGAAAACTAGAAAATCAGTACAAACGTCTGGGGAAGGTAAAGCTGGTCCTCCAGGAGGCAGTTCCCATGCAGCATCTCCACAAGGTGGTAGAGGACAAGGCTGTTTTCCAGGGACCGTTCCCATTGGGGACAGGTCCAGGAGGTCCATCCCCACTTTTTCCACTCCCACCTTTCCCAGCTGAACAGACTCCACCACATCCACCCTTAGGTTCCCCTGGCCCACCTGGTCCTCCAGGTCCTCCTCCTCTTGATCAGGCTCTGCCTCCCCGTGTAGCTGGGCCTCCTAGTTGAGGAGATCGGCCTCCAGCACCCGTTCTTTTTCCTGGATAGCCATTTGGGCAGCCTGCATTCACTTCCTCCTGGACCTGCACCTCCAGTTCCAGGTTATGACCTCCCTGCTGGCCCACCATATCCACAACCGGCACTGCCACCACCTCCACGCCCCTCTACACCTTGCCCACCTGATCCCCTAGGGCCACCTCTTACACTCGCTCCTCTTCTGCATCTTCCAGGACCACCTCCAGGCACCCCAACAGCAGCTCCACCTGCGAATCCTGCTTTCTTTCCTCTACCAACTAACAGTGGCATGCCTACATCAGACAGTTGAGGTCCACCACCAACCGATCCATATGGCTGAGCTCCACCATATGATAGGGAGTGACTGTGTCCCCTGCTGGGAGGGAAATGGATAACGCAAGAATACCTCTGAGTGAAGCAGAGTTTGAAGAAATCGTGAATAGAAATAGGGCAATCTCAAGCAGTTCTATTTCAAGAGCTGGGTCTGATGCCAGCACTGGTGATTATGGGAGTGCTATTGAAATTGGTTATTGCAATTTCTTTAATTAAACAATTCAAAGTATCTGCTGATGACCACTGCAAAGTCCTCACTAGCTCTTTGCAAGATTGCCTTCATGGAATTGAATCCATGTCATATGGCTCAGGATCGAGAAGACCTCTATGATCAAGAGCGAGTGACCATAGTAGATCACGAGAAAAGAGTCAGCATCATAAATCCTGTAGTGAAGATTGCCAGGATGATTATTATAGAGACAGAAGCAGGGAAAGAGAGAGAGAGAGAAAGACACCGGGACTGGGAACAAAAGCATGACTGAGAGTGAGAGTATTGTCCTCCTTAGAAACTTCGGGAAGGACACTTCCAAGATAAGTCTTCATGGGGGAAAAAATTGACCCTTGTTCAATAGTTTGCTTCTTGTGATTGAATTGAGCCTGTAAGGATTCATGGATAAACTGAGCAGGAATAGATCTGCATAAAGCCATCTGCATAAAAGGGGGAGGAAAAGGCGTGGGATGAGTCCATTGTGAAGTCATAAGAGGTGATGCTCTGCTACAATCTCAGTGCCACTGATGTTTTGAGCCAGATGGTTCTTTGGGCATCCTGTGCACTGGCAGGTGTTCAACAGCATCCTCAGCCCCTATTGGCCAGATAAGAGCAGCATCTCCTTCTCCATGGCACCTATCATTAACATCTCTAGCCACTGTCACTTGTATTCTTTGGGACAAGAGTGCCCTGAACTAAGCATGGGAAAAGAACTAGAGCCAGGTTGGTAAGGATGGGAGACAGACAGTGACGAACGCTGCATATGGAGGAGAAAATGAAAGCTGTTTTCAGTGGCCTTCCATGCCTTCAGCTCCAGGATGGTTACTTAACCTAACTAGTGTGCTTCATCTTTTGGGAAATAGCACTTGTAATACTTTTCCCTGGTGATAAGAAAAAAAGCTGAGCTCCAGCAAATTTGTAAAGAACAGCACTGCATTGTCACTGTCACAAAGGGATTTGTTGTCTTGCCTGCTCCGTCCAGAATGGGAGCTAAAATGATAAATTGAAGAACAGTAAGAGGCCAGGGTGACAGGTGAGCAGGGCTTTTAAGGCAAGCACAATTAAGCCACATCCAAGAGAGACCGCTTGGCGGCTAGATGAGCGCCCCCTTGGCCACCGGAAGCTGTACTCCCTCCATCCCTCCTGCATCTGTCCATACCCGTTGTGAGTTTATCTTCCCAGACCACCTGGCTGACATACTGTAGTCAGGTGCAATTCTTTTTCTATTATTTCTCTCACACCAGCAAACAACTCCAGTGTTTCCTCCATAGACATCCCATGTTATGGGGAAGAGGGAATAGGCATAATGATGACTAGAATCCCAAGGCTGCCGAACTTCTACAACCAGGGAAAGAGTATGTCCTACTCTCTCTATCAGCAGAACCTTTCTTTCTCTCTCAGCTAAGAAATCCAGACCTAGGCTCAGGCCTGGGCTGCTCTCTGGAGTCCATCCTCCCGGCTTCTGCATCCTGACTGAAGCATGCATGAGCTCTTTTCTACATAATGCATAGTATCTACCCTAGCCTTTGCTACGTTTCATTGAAATAGACTTTTTTAGTTCTTTTGTTTACTACTCAGTAATTTTCAGTAACTTAAAGGCATGCATTCTACATTTCGCAAGTATCATTTACATTAATGCATAGACCCAAGACTCCAGTAACTCTTTCCATCTACCCACTGAATGTAAGCAAATAGAGATTTTGTTTTTCGTTTTCAGCAGGGCTCCCTCCATCTCCCCATCTGCCAATACATGCATGTGAGTTACATCCAAGCTGGCACACACACGCTTCTGGCTTACTGTCCAGAGTTTCTAACCACCTAAGTTAGCTTCTTTGGGTTGCCATACATAACATGGTATAAATAAATGACCAGAAATTTGTCATAGTTTGTGATGTAAAAAAATAGGTATTTTTCCCTCACAGATCTGGTGGCCATCAGTCTGAAATCGTTGTCCTGGCTCTGTGACCCAGGTGTAGATAAAAGCTTCTTTCTCCAGACTCCCTTCCTCACCCCTTTCAGCTCCTGTTGGCTGGTGCTGTCTGGGCATTCGTGGCTGCACAACTGTGGTCACTGTGTCTCCTCTGCTCCGTGTGTCTATCCTTGTGTTTCTTACAAGGACACCTGCCATGTGGCTCAGGACACAGATAGTTTAGCACACTCATTTTATCTCAAGATTGTCAACTTGATTTCATTTTCAAGACCCCTTATTCAAAGAACGGCCATATTTATAAATTGTAGGGGTTAGATATGTGTCTTTTAGTTACTTTTCTCTCATTGCTGGGACAAATACCTGACGCTCAAAATGAAGGAAGGAAAGTTTTATCAGCTCACAGTTACTAGAGGTTTCAGTCCATCTTTGGCTGGCCAAAGCTGAGCGGAACAGGGCAGAAAGCATCCAGTTCATGGCAGCAGAACAGCAACAATTACATTAAAGGCAACCAGCCAATAAGGAGAGCAGAAAGCAACAGCACTAGTCCGTCTCTCTGTGTCTCTTTAAATTACATCAGGCTCTCTGCCTTAGCCTATCCACCTCAGGCCACTCTTATAATTCCCATCAGTACTCAGACCCATGATTTCTAAAACACATGATCCCAGTGACTCATGAGTCAGGTCTCAATCTATAGAAGTCCCAGCCCCATGATTGCATAAGACTTTGGGGGGGACAACTAGATATAAACCATAACAACGTGGCTACATCTTTTTTCAGAAGCCACAGTTCAATGCATTGTAGCACTTCACTCATAAGGCAGCATTTAAAATCCAGCTTGATTAGCCACTGCCTTCATCCAGTGAACCTACTGCAACATGCTTCCTATGACTACAGTGAATACTAGATGTGTGCTCCTTAGAGGTTTATATGTATTCCTATCTAAAGTGTGTTTTTTAGAAACATCACTCTTATTTTCTACTAGGTTGTAGCAGAAACACCACCCTGCTCAAAGTTAAACTTATGAAGATGGAATTATAGGCTGGTACTGAGTAAGCATGTCAACTGCCATTTCCCTATTGGAAAATCAGGGAATTGGATGAATTCACAGATTTTTTAAAAATTTTTTTATTTATCCTAATGAGAAAACAGCAATGATGCAGTTTCAAAACAGGTTAGTAGACCAGTTACAATAATTAGTACATATTAGTACATTGTATATTATTGTCTTCATAGTGGTTAGAGGACATAGTTAGAGGACAAGGTGATGACATGTTACACAATATTACTAGGAGCCTTTCTTCACAATGAACTAAGAGAAAGTATCTAAGTACCAGCTAAATAGGTCAACAGATTAAGGCACATGCAAGCAGGTTCAGGAGCCAGGAGTGTGATCCCCTGCCTGCTGGGCTAGCCTCACTCCCGGGGCACACTGAGACAGCAATTGATATTGGATGTGGTAGCACCCACCTGTAATCCCAGGTCTTAAGAGGTTGTAAATAGGTAGATCACTACAAGTCTGATCTAACAATGAGACCCTGAACACCCTGTAGACCATTCCCTAAAATACAAAATAAAAAGAGAGAGGAAAAAAATGTAGCTGTCTATCCTATCCTATTTTGTATATACATATCTATCCTATTTTGTATATACACATATATTTTCACTACAAAATGGTCCTTTATTCATTACCCACATCTTACCTTATTTATCTTTACAAGAAGCCTGTGACTGGGTATGGTGGCACACGTCTGGAATCCCAGCAATTGGGAGGCTGAGGCAGGAGGATCAGTGTGAGTTTGAGACCAGCCTGGGCTAAAAAAATGAGCTCAAAGCCAGCCTGAACTGCACAGAGCCTGTTGCAAAACACACAAACAACAAAAAGCCTGCAAGACAAGGCTACTCCACTAATAATTTTTATAAATCATGGAACTGAAATGTAATATGATTTAGCAATGGCCCCATTATTACCAAGCAGGTAAAAAAAAATTTGAGCTTAATTTTTACTAAACTCCAAGCTCCTTTCCACAAAACCATGCTCTGCCTCCCTTCCATCCCATCTGGTATACAGGAGCATTTATGTGTCAGATTGAGCGTCTCAAGAGTAGATTTTCACTAATGATACAAACTAAAAGACTGCACATCCATAAATAGGTATGTGCACACTCACAGATTCACTAGTCACAAAAAAATATATGAATAATAAAACATTGTCATCTGCTTGGTACTAAGTCTTGACAGGGCCTTGAACAAAAAGGCCTGTCGTCAGCATTCTCCTGCGGCATTTTGGTGTGTGGCAACTGCTCAGAGCTCAACAAACCCATCAGCAAGAAGGCCAGAGGTAGCAGAAAAGTTTCTGGAAAAAGAAAACAGAACACAAACTTCTCCTGGATCACCAACCCAATCTTCAAAGGACAGTGACCCTATTGTGACCCTCGTCTTGTCAATTTGAGCTTTTGTCTTGATGATTTCACGGTCCAGCAGAAGACCTGTCCAGCACACAATCTTAAATCGAGGCTGCAGCCTTCACAGGAGCCTTGAGAGGAACAAGAGAATGACAATAAAAACTGTCAACTGCTAGCAGCCTCAGGAGCCAGGGGTTTGATCGTGAAAACAGGAGGATCACTGTGAGTCTAAGCTGCATGGTGAGACCCTGTAACAACCAAATACATTTACAAAAAAAAAAAAAAAAAAAATCTACCACTTTTCAGCTGATAGAGTATACCTATGTATATATCAACAGGTAAAACGAACAATAAACATATGCCATCATTCAAAGAAACTTCGCGGCACTTTTCTAAATTATACAATGTAGTCAGTACCTGAACCTTTCCCATTAGTGTCTCCCTTCTAAATCTACATTTTATTGATGTTCATTATCTTAGTCTATATTTCATTGCTGAAACGAAGGACATGAAGCTTGGTGCTTCATGAAGAAAAGAGGTTTCGTTTGGCCCCTCACTCAACCCAGGACCGAGCAATCATATCTGCGCTGTTTCTGCTGAGAGCCTCATGCTACACCAACTCATCTCGGAGAACTGGGAAAGGGGAGCAGATCTGTATTGAAAGAGGACAAGTGTGAGAGTTGAAAGGATGCAGTTCTACTTTTATAAAAACATACTCTTTGGGGGTTATAACATTTACTTATAAAATGAATTTTATATAAACATAAAGATTTATAATTCACTCTATTTACCACATTGATGATACTGAATATTTAGTAATCATGCTGTGATTTCCATGTTAGTAGCAACTGTGAAATTCTACTGATAGAACCAGCTACTGATAAAAACTTGCGATATTACACATGTCAAATGCCACCGAATTCCATGTCTCATGCCTACATATATAGATAACAAATTCAGTCCTGTGGGACCTGACCTACTTCTGAGAGATCTCATCTAATTTCAGGAGAGCAAACCTAGTCTCTCAAGAAAAACATGAGTCCATTCCTGAGAATGGTTCACTATCAAACTGCCCGCCGTGGGCCAGCCTTCTCAAGGATCTGCCACTTCTCAACGCCATTGCGTGAGGCCCAGGCTTCTAGCACACAGTCTTTTGGAGGACTCACCCTATTCGAACCACAAAAGTCACACTGGATCACCATGGCCATTGGGTTACTAACACTGTCCCCAAACATCTGCTTCATATCAATTCCTGTGGCTTTGTCAATTCAAGCCATCTGTTGGTCGGACAAATACCCACAACAGTCATTAAGATCTCAGTCACGACCTGTTCAGCTTAACTTTGGCCAACCAAAAACTTGATTTTCCTGGAAAAGAGGTCTTAGATATTCCAAATCAAATCTTCTATGCTCGATACATAATTTATTTGCTGTGATGCTGCATCAGATATTTATCCACTCATTCAGTCAATGTTTACCAACCATTGTTTTATGTATTTATACACCAACATTAGTGCTAACACAGAAAGTTAATATAGAATAGCAAAGTATGGTAGTATAAATTATCTCCAAGACTTGCAATATGAAATGACGTGTAAGACAGTTTTCTAGCCTAAGAAGAGGAAGCTTCAAGGTTGTACATTTGCTACCTGTGAATCAAGGTAATAAATTATCAAAATAAATACTAATTCAGGTCAATAGAACATATTGGTGTGAATTTATTAATGCTATCCCCCCACTGCTTTTCTTAGGAAAGAAGGATTGCTTGAGGAATTGTAATAAATTCCTAAGATGAAAAAGCTTACATGAGGCCATACCTGAGACATACATCACTCCCTTTACAATTCAGATTTTCAAATACATAAATAGGACAATAAATTAGAGAGAAGCTATTCAACAGTCAGCAGCTCCTGTGCTTGATCCTAGCATTCTCTGTTAATACTGGTACCAATAGGAGTCTAGAGACCTGTGCTGTATTCTGATCATGTGCAAAATCCAATTTTACATGCACAACGATTAATTACTTTGACTAATCAAAGATACGAATGGGATTAAATGGTGATATGACTAATATCTGTGCTGATGAAGCTATAATCCTTTGATTCATACTGCTCTTCCTTCTCTGTTATGGTTTATGTCTAGTTGTCCCCTCAAAGCCTCATGTAGTCATTGGGCATGGACTTCTATAGATTGAAACTTGACTCATGAGTCACTGGGATTATGAGTTTTAGTACTGATGGGATCATCAGTCTGAGTAGGGCTGGGACTATGGGTGTGGTCTAGGGCAGATATCCTAAGGCAGAGAGCCTGATAGGAATATAAAGAGAGACAGAGAGACAGACTAGAGCTGTTGCTCTGCTGCTGTGTTTGGTTGGCTACCTCTGCCACCATGTTGTGGCTGTTCTGCCACCATGAACTGGATGCTCTCTGCCATGTGCCATTCGGCCTTGGGCCAGCTGAATATGGTCTGAAACCTCCAGTAACTGTGAGCTAACTAAACCTTTCCTTCCTTCATCTTGGGTGTCACATATTTGCCCCAGCAACAAGTGAAAAGCAACTAAGACAGAATTTGGTACCAGAGAAGTGGGGTCGTTGCTGTGGCTATACCTGACCATGTGGATTACAAGCTTTTGGGAATGGCTCATGGGAAGAGACAGGAAAGGTTCAGAGATGTTGCCTGAAAGCAAAGCACTAGCATGGCTTTGGCTATTCAGCTTGGGAGATACTGGTCAGAGCTTAGACCAGAAAACTGACAGAAGGCCTGCCTGTAAAGACTAGACTGAGGAGGTCTCTGCTGGAAAAAAAGGACATAATTGGTGATTGAACTCCAGATCATTTGTGCTATGGATTGGCTGAAAGTCTTTCAGAATTTTGCTCGTGCCCAGAGACTTTGCCTAAGATTGACATTAAGCATGGCTGACTGATTAATCTTTCAAAAGATATTTCAAAGCAGCAAACTATTGGGGTGGTGGTGTGGCTGTTATTGGTGGCTTTTAGCCAGATTTATGTTGAAAATCAAGAGCAAAGATCCAAGAAGCATGATTTAAAATGCGAATTTGGCTAGAAAGGAAGCACCAGGAAAGCTTTGGACTGCCAAGATGGAGCTAAAAGGATCTCCGTTGCTGGGAAGGAATCAGAGAATCAAAATGATGGCCTGAGGGCATCACAAAAGGTGGAGCCTCTCCACCCTTTGCAGCCTCAGAATTGCAAGTGAGAGAGGCTTTGCCTTGAGAAGAAAGCCACAGAGACCGAAGTACCAAAATGGCGGCAGCAGCGAAACCAGGTTCCAAAATGACTCCTGCATGGAGAATATGTTTTTCAGAATCAGGGTCAGAGTTCTCAGCGATCTAGGCCCTTCACCCCTTCAGCCAAGAGAGAAGGAGGCCTAGCTATTGCTCCAGCTGGCAGCAACCCTTGGCATTATTCACATTGGTATATGCATAATGTGGGAATTCTGAGGTTAAGAAGGTTTCTACCTCAGTTTCAGAAGAAGAACTGGGAGGTCAGGCAGTGTGCCCCTGAGAGGGAAGCCTGTAAAGCTGGGTGTGAGAAGCCTGTTCAGTGGAAACTCTAGAAGTTTGGAAAATGCAGGAAGGTGGGTCATGCTAAGAAGGAGCAAAGCTGGCCTAAGAGAGAAGCCATGGGAATTACCACCAAGAGTACCATAGGAACAGAGTTGCATGATGCTCACAACTCAGTGCAGACTGCTGCGGATGTTCCAGTTGGAACTATGGGATTTAATGTTTACCCTGCTGGATTTTGGACATGTGTTGGTCCCAATGTTTTGTATTACCCTGTTATTTGCAACTTTTGGACTTGTAATGTTTATCTTATGCCATTGAACGTTGGATATGTTTAACTTTTCTATTGTATAGGGACTCACAGTTGAGAGTTTGCCTTGGATCTTGGAGGAGACTTGGGATTTGGACTTTTCAGCAATGCTGAAACTATTGGGACTTTGGCAACTCTTCCAGATGGACTAAAATGTCTTTTGTAAAAAGGGATATGTATGAGACTTTGGGGGTCCAGGGGCGGAATGTTATGGTTTATGTCAAGTTGTCCCCCCAAAGCCTCATGTAGTCATTGGGCATGGACTTCGATAGATTGAAACTTGACTCATGAGTCACTGGGATTATGTGTTTTAGTACTGATGGGATTATCAGTCTGAGTAGGGCTGGGACTATGGGTGTGGTCTAGGGCGGATATCCTAAGGCAGAGAGTCTGATGGGAATATAAAGAGAGACAGAGAGACAGACTAGAGCTGTTGCTCTGCTGCCATGTTTGGTTGACTACCTCTGCCACCACATTGTTGCTGTTCCACCACTGTGAACTGGATGCTCTCTGCCATGTGCCACTCAGCTTTGGACCAGCCAAATATGGACTGAAACCTCCAGTAACTGTGAGCTAACTAAACCTTTCCTTCCTTCATCTTGGGTGTCGGGTATTTGTCCCAGCAACGAGTGAAAACTAAGACATCCTCTCAGGTGGGGTGTTTTTAAAGGACTTGCCCTTCGTGAGTTGTGAGTCATGGCACACAAGAGCTTCATGAGTGTTGGTCCTTTTAGGTCTCTGTTGCCTCTGTTGGCTTCATGGACAGGATTGCAGAAGCAAATGTCTGAGTCTGCAGGCTTGGAGGTATGCACATTACATCATAGCTTTAGTTCAGACTTGGAATTTCCAGGGGCATTTCCAATGTTTCAGCCTCTGTGTCCGCATCTATAAAATAGGTAAAGCACAACTCTTCACCTGTTTCCTCACAAGAAAATTATTATTCATATCAATTTTTGCTCTGGCTCTATCAAGGTGAACTATGTGGGAATAAGTATGTTTAGAGTGTGGATAGAGATGTGCATAAGAAATGTGCCATATTAGGCAATTGTTATTAAATGTAGAAAAAATAGAATTGAAACAAAAGGGACATCAGTGTCATTTATGGAGCGCCTCACATTTGAGGTATTCTGTAGCTTGCTTCAGAATCTTCACTGTCTTCTTATAAACAAATAAGCTGACTGGGGGTTACAGATGTCAAATACTTGCATCTTTCTGCATATCACAAGGGACAGAGCTAGGGATTGAATCTAGCTTCCCCACTGGCTCAGAAGAACTGAGTGGGAGGGGTGTGTGTGTGCTGACCTGTCTGTCTATAAAACACCAACTTGCACGTTCCTCTCCTTTGCTAGTCTTTACCCTATATCTCTGCAGATGTATAGTTATCTGTGGGTCTATCCACAAAATACAGGTCTTCACCAACTCAGTGTGTTGTTCCTGCCCACAGTTCTTGTTTTATATTCAGTAGATGATGTCATTGCGTTTCTACATTGCCATCCCACAGTATCTGGTAGTCACAGCCCCCTACAAGCAGCAGGTGTAATTGTTGTTAAGCTTTCATCTCCATATTTGGCTTTTTGGTTCTTCACAGGCAAAACTTTACGAGGAGTGAGCCCGGCAGCAGCAAGCCCTTTGCCTTTCCTCTCAGTCCGCTGCACTGTTTCCTGGTTCTGTGACTTTGTCCAAGATGTTTTCTCTACCTAAATTGCCTTTTGATTTCACGTTTCATGATTTGCATGACTTGTATTCATTCTTCTTGATCAGATTTAAATATCATACCCCTTTGGAAAGTTTTCTCTCAGTTACTGTCCTGGTCAATTTTGTGCTGTTACGACAAACTATCTGCTGGGTGATGTAAAAAGAAAAAAAAACTTTATGTGGCTTAAGATTCTGATGGTGGAAAAGAGAAACAGGCTCAGCTTGCTTTCAGGCAAGTGCCCACTACACGACACTGTGGCAGATAAGCAAGGAGGAGGAGGCTCGTGCGCAAATGCATGTGAGTAAGGAGCAGAGATAGGAGGGCAGAGTCAGACCCACTCAGAGCAATGAACAACGCGCTATTGCAGGACCTACGCTCATCTAGCCAACCTCGGGCCTGTCCCAAGACTGCTAGCCGTTCATGAGGGTGAGGCTTTGTCACCTCATCCTGCCTGAGACCCAACACCTGACCCCCTCAATTTAAAAGAGTAGAGGTTTAATTTAACTCACAGTGGGCACGGGTTCCTGTCCAAATTGGCTGGTTCCAAGGCAAGACAGCATAGCAGAAGGCCGAGGCGGAGGAAAACAGGGAAAAAAAAACGCTCAGGACAGGATGGTGGAAGTGTGGTGTGTCAGTCAGGGTTTTGCTACAGAAACATACAACACAAGATATGTAAGTGTTTTAAAAATTACTACATGGGCTTACAAAGATCAGCCACAATATCAGATGAGGAAGCGTGCAGAGGGCGTCTGAACACTAGAGACAGAAGGAGAGTCCAAATTCTGGAATTCCTTGTGGTGTTCCATGCAAGTTCATATTGGGAGTGTGATGAGGCTTCCATGGATGATATCACGAGTCTGTGCCAGAGGCTGAAGGATCCAACATAGAAACCAAAGGGTCTGCACTAGAAGCCAGGAGATGACATCCAAGCTGAAGGTGAAGACTGGAGCTCCTCTGAAGAGTGGAAGGTCCTCTATCCTTCTTCCTCACTTCTCTTTTACTATCATCTAGGAGATGAGTCACCCTATGACGGGTCCTCTACACCCTAGGGTGAACAACTGCAGAGCTGCCTTAGGTAAGCTTCGAGACTTCCCAAGTTGACGTAATCCATCAACCACTACATGTGGAGAGCATGAAGAGAGGGAGGGAGGAGGAGGCAGAGGGAGAGAGTGGGCGAGGGAGGGGAGACAGAGGGAGAAAGGGAGAGGGAAAAGGAGAGGTGGAGAAGAAGAGGGAGCAAGGGAAAGGGAATGAGGGAGAGGGAGAGAGTGAGGGAGAGGCAGAGGAAGATGGAGGGAGAGTGAGAGAGGGAAAGAGGGATAGAGAGAGGAAGAGGGAGAGACAGAGAGAGAGGGACACAGGGAGAGGAACAGGAAGAGAAACAGGGAGTGGAACCCTCCCAGCCCTGGGGACAACACCTCCCTGACCAGGTTCCTCTCCCTCTCAACATCAGATTTAGGTATAAAGTCATCAAAGACTGACCCACAGATGAGCATCCTGTCTGTACAATGCAACCTCCTCTCCAAAGCACCAGCTCTCAGTACATGAGGCGTTGAAGAAATACCTAGATATAAACAATACTTACAATACTTCATGCCTAAATTGTCCTACCCTAGGTCTCCTACCTCAGCAGTGCTACTCAGAGGACCAACCATCCAGTAGGTGAACCTGTGGGGGGCAAACCATATTGAAATCACAGCAATTACCTAGCTAGAACCTCTTCTGAACTTCTCATAATGCTTTACGCATGCACATGAGCATTTAGCATCTATTAGAGAAGAATCTCCCTTATTTCACCTCACCTATTACTACACATTCTGCACTAGAAACAGAGCATGGGACAGAATACCAATTCAGTCAGTATTTGTTGACACACATAAGACTGGAAGGGTGACCATGAACAGAAACAGACATGCTAGGAAATTGAATGCCAGACTAGATTTAAATTCCAACTTCCAAGGAAGACCAACGTTCTCTTCTGTAGCCTTTGCTGACAGTAATGAACCCACTTATACAATTCTGGGGTGGACTGGAGAAATACCTGATGGTCTAAGTGCCTGCCTGAGAAACCCAAGGACCTAAGTTCTATCACTGGTACTACATGTGGTATTGGCCACCAAAACTGGGCGTGGTGGCACACACCTGTAATCCCAGCTCTGGGAAGACTGAGACAGCAGGATTGCTACAAGTCCCAGCTGCATAGCAAGATCCTGTACCAAATATATATAATGCTAGGCAAATAGTAACATGTTTGCTTCAAAAATCAGCTGGTCAAGGAGTCTGATTTCCTTTGAAAATAAAACTGGAATCTCAGAAGATTAATCAAGGATGCCATGTTGAAGGCCAGACGGTCCGTTTGCTAGAACTGGGAACCTAGAGGTTTTAAAATTCCACTTCCCTTCTCCCCCTTTGTTTTTTGCTGCCAGTCAGCAGCTTTCAACTGGCAGTGGCCTCCACTTCCTCTTCTCCTTCCTTATTCCCTTTTATGACTTTTTCTAGTTCCCTTCACTTTCCTCCCCGAAGTCCCTGCAGAGGCTCCTTCGGGTTGTCACTTTGTGAAGAAAGAGCTCTGTAAACAACGCCAGGTGCTCCTTCTCACTGTAAATCATTAAAACCTGAGCCGACGGCAGGACAGTGACTATTGGCAGCAAATTGGTCTTTCCGGATACACCTGTTCACGTAGAGAGCAGCCACTCCTGGGAGAGTCAGCCTAAAATATTGACTGTTCCACTTTTAGTGTTCTCTAAGGAACTGACATTTGATGCACTTGACAAGCAAAAAGAATCCAACAAGAAGTTCTGCTCCTTAATAGTATTTCATGTCTACTGCTCTATAGCTCAACCAAGTTTAAGAAACAGAAAGAGAATGAGCAGCGAATGTGCATCAGATGTTTTAACTGCTGTTTTGACTGCTGGAAATCTCCAAATTCCATCATATATAACTTCTGCCATCACTGTGGTCTTGGAAAGGGTTGACTGTCACGAAGGAAAGGTGGAAGAGCAGGATGATGCCAGGGCTGGTTCAGAGCTTCCTTCAACACCTTCAGAGCTACTTTTGTGTCCAGGTTCTCCTCTGTTTCTTCCTGGGCGCGATGGGTACAGCCTGTGCTGCTGACCTCCTCCAGCCTCCTACCCGAAGCCCTCACTTCTCAGCCTCAGCTGGCACCTTGTCTCTTTGCCCTGGTAAAAGTTCAAGCAATGCCTCCACCAGCATGTGGCCTCTGCACCCGCTGGCCCATTGCAGCTGTCTCTGTGTCAGGGGCCACTGGGACCTGACTCAGGGAAGGCAGATACCTCTCTCCACAGACACACCATGCCCTCTTGCTCCTCAAAATCTTGCGTCAACAAGGTGCCTCTATCTGACTTTTCTTTGCAACATTTTATGCCAGAGATGTCCAACCACTTGCCCTTCTGGGCCTCAGTGAAGGAAGCGAGATTGTCTGTGCCACATATAAGATATAGTTAATAAACATAAGTAAGAAAGCTTCCCTTGTTCATATTCTATCTTATTGAATCATGTTATGAAATAAAACAAGCAGCCCAAGTTTAGTAATTGAACAAAGAGACTTACGTGCCTCTCTACGAACAACAGACATCTGTCCTCACAGACACACATGTGTAGGTGGGATAAAACATGATTAATCACTGCATTTCCATGCCAATTCCCATAGCACAGATAACACCTGAAGCATGGGGGTTTCTATTAGACTGATTGTATGTGCCAGGTGCAGGCCACAGAGTGAGCACCCCACTGTGCCCTGCCCTACACAGCTATCTGTTGTCAACTACCTACCCCTGCTTGAACACCTTGTGCAATGAAATCATGAAAAATTTTGATAAGGCCTAGCCCAGTGCAGCAGTGAATGCCTGTCATTTTAGCACTCTAGGAGACTGAGGCAAGAGGGTCACAAGTTCAAACACAACCTGGGTAAATTAGTGACTTAGCAAGACCCTGTCTTAAAATAAAACATAAAAAGGGTTAGGGTTGTAGCTCAGTGCAAAGGCCATCAGTCCAATTTCCAAGGCAGGCAGGCAAGCAGGCAGGCACGTAGAAAGACCAATGGAAGGGAAAGAGGAAAGGGAGAGGGAGAAAGATAAAAAGAAATACAGTGATGTTAAAAGTTTATCATCTTTTCAAGTTATAATACTAGTAGTAGTCCAGTGCTTCACATAACCTATAGGCTGTAAGTTGGATATTCCTGGTTTTATACCCTCTGGTTATCTGCTCTCAGGAGACAAAAAGATACAATTTTCCCCTCATTCTCTGAATAGTCAAAAGGCAAGGCAGCCAAACCCAGGCTGAACCCCAACAGAAATACAACAGAAATAAAATCAGGTTCATTGGAAGCTCACAGCGAGGGGGAAGCTCGTGCAAAGCTGTATCTCACGACCAAGACAGCACTTGTCTCTCGCAGAGAGCTCTCTCATGGAACAAGACAGGTTTTCAAGTGTTTAGTGAATTCAAAAAAGAAGGCAATTCTACCTGTTCACATTCTGTACTTTCAAGAATTTCTCTAAATAGATTGGGTCTGTGTGTTATTTGAACCTCACCACTAGATTATTATAACCTCCACTCATTTCTCTATTTGATAAACTTCTGCTTCTATGAATTCTAGCTTTTGTGTCAAGAGGGGCTGTTCTGATGATTCCAGTTACAGAGCATAGCAAATGAATGCGGCTCTGGAAAAACAGTCAAAACATCAATCATGACAGCCTGTCTTGTAATAAGCAAAGCCAGTGGAGGCCAGTGGAGTAAACCACCTAAACTGCACCAGGTAACAAAACTGGGAAGGAGCATAAACTTCATTTTTCAACAGAAAACATACACTTACTGTTTCTCAGAAGTGAATAGAGCTATATGAGTTGCTTTTCTGGGTTACTAATAAATGAATCACATATAACAAGTCCATGGATATCCTCGTTCTGAGGATGGATTAAGATCATGATTGTAAAATGATTATAATTCACAGCAAAACGATTATAATTCACAGTATCACTTCTTTTCAAATTACTATATGCAATTTTAAATCATGATCACTTTTATTAATACATAAAGTTTTGTGTTTGTTTGTTTGTGCAGGGTCTCACTATGCAGCTCAGACTCTCAGACTCGTAGTGATCCTACCGATTGGTGCTTCCCTAGTGCTGGGATTACAGGCATGCACCACCAAGCCTGAATTCCACCACTGGCTCAGCACTCCCAGGGTCCGAACCAGCGCAGCAGGCAGTGCCAGGGATCAAGCCCTGACCCCTGAGCTTACCTAAGCAAGCGCTTAGTCTGCTGAGCTATACTGCTAGCCCTAAGATCTTTTTTAAAGAAATAAAACATAGGGGAGATAGCTTGGTGGTCCAAGTGCCTGCCTGGCAAGCATGAAGGCTCTGGTTCAATGCCCAGTAATGTGTGCCATGCAAGCTATGTACCGTGATCCCACACCAAATAAAGAAAGAAACCATAAATTTATCTAAATTATATAAGGTATTCCAAATAATAGGAAAAACATTCTATTGAGATTTTAATGTCACTGCAACAAAAAGAAGAGGAAAATGAAGATGAGGAAGAAGAGAAAAAGAATGTTTAATATTTTATTTGTAGTATAAAATTTTACTCTTAATTTTCATAATGATAGTACGCAATATTTCCAAGCAATATAGGTGCATAAATTAAGCCTGTTCTGTACCTAAATAAACATAACTATAATATTTAAAATTGGGTGAAAGGAGAGGGAACTTTTTTCAAATTCTTTTGGCAAGATTTTGAGTGGTTTTTAAACAAGTTCAATCCATGCTGGGGCACTGCGTTTTATATCTCCTGCTTCTTTTTCCCTCAAACTTCTTTCACTATATTCTTGCATGAAAGAATAGTCCATGAGTTCATGAACTAAGAGAAAGCTGTTGAAAATGTGCTCAGTTTCTTGTGCAGGAACCGAGCACCGGGTTCCGTGCTTAATACACGCAATTCCAGTTAACTTGAAGATACGGAGAAAAGTGCTGTCAGCCACATCTTACAGATGTGAATGGAAAAGACAGCTAGAACTGGGTGCTTGTCCTTCACAGAGCTGTCTCCTTTTATAATATGTTCTTACTTCACTAAAGTATTGACTCCAGCATTTTTTCTCTTACTGCCTATTTTTATTCCCGTAATGGCTTAACTTTTTATCTGAGACCTTCCCAGAGTATCAGGTCTATGTAGATTGAAACTTTTATTATGCGTTCTCTCTCTCTCTCTCTCTCTCTCTCTCTCTCTCTCTCTCTCTCTC
>PVJA010023128.1:0-33408 GCA_004027025.1 Myocastor coypus
TGTGTGTGTGTGTGTGTGTGTGTGTGTGTGTGTGTGTGTGTGTGTGTGTGTGTAATTAGGTCTTATCTTCCTAACTACCTATAGCATTACAGTTGGATTCCCCCACCCCCAAGAAAAGTTATATCAACTTTCTTACTCTTCTGTCTCACAATCAGGGCTTAACTTTTTTCTTTGTCAGTTAACCTGCTCCAGTGTCATGCAGTGATCATGGCAGTTGGTTGGAAGAGTTTTTTTTTAGATGTCTTCTTTCCCAGTTCTCCCCAGAAGGGAGGCTGGGATCATCATCTTCTCCTTCCCCTCTCTGTCTCTGGGCACTCACTAGTCACTGGAGCTTCAAGCTACAATTTTTTTTTTTTTTTTTTTTGTGGGACTGGGGTTCAAACTCAGGACCTTGCACTTGCCAATCAGGCACTTGTGCCATGGAGCTATCTCCCCAGCCCCTCAAGCTACAATTTTAGTTCCAAGTGATCATGGCCTCGCCTGGTACCCATACACTCAGCTTACAGATCTCTGCTCATGGCTGTTTTTTAATTGATGAGTGATACCAATTTATAAACTGGTATATGTAAGTTTGTATTTTAGATGTATTCCAAAAGTAAATGCCCCATTATTAGGAAATTTCACTTTAGAATGTATAAACTAATACACACACACAGGTGTCAGAATCTTCTTTGTATTATATAAGCCATGTTACAGAGCACATTGTATATAACAATTATAGTAGAAGTCGCATAAAAACAGAATTAAAGGAATCTAAGAGGTCCTTTATCCCCAACCCCACCTAATAGCAAAATGCTTGTTGAGCGATTAATGTTGCAACATAGAGAGAGCGCATACACAATTCATATGTAATTTCATGTATGACAGCAGCATACTAAACTGCATATATGCAGTTGAAGTAGTCCAGTTTGAAGCACTACCACCAAAACAAGTATATTGAAACAAATATTTTGAAAACTAATAATATTTTGCTGTGAACAGCTCTCAAAGCATGATGGTCTATCCTTCAAAAGATTGACATTTATAATTAAGTCTTAAAAATGCCTCTTTTGTGTGACCAAAACAGTTTGTTTCAGGAAAAAATATAAAAAGCCAAAATAAAAATTTTAGATGACAAGTTACTGAGTAGTTACATCAATAAAAAGAGATATTAACTATACTTTCTTTTCCCAGAAAAATCTCACCATTCTTCTTTAAAGTAAAAGTTATCTTCAAATGTATTTTATGATTTTTTATAAATGTGGAATTTTAAATCTAAAATGGATTAGAATCAAATCTTGATAAGCTGAATTTTAAAATATACTTATTTTGCCTTTTTAAATTGACTAACTTCATTTCACTCTTAAAACTTAAAAAGTTGACCACTTCTCATTTAGTGTTAGTTTTTATTCAATAAATTATTGAAAATTGAGAAATCTGTATTCTGAATTTAGACTAAAAGTCTATAGTTTCATTTAAAGGGAAAGAAATACAGAGAAAGTATATGTTCACTCTTCAATTTCTTTATAACAACTATTACATCTCAGAAGATCATGATAGAAAAACAAGAATAGTATTTCACAAGTTTTTATCTAACCTAGCTCACTGTAATGATCATATAGTTATTCTAAAAGCATGACAAAGATAAAACCACTAGTCTGTTATTACATTACACTCAGGAAAACAGAAATATGGAAAACATTAAATAAATTATGAGACTATAGCACCAGAAAGTAGTGATTATAGGGTAATTCCTTTAAAAATGGTGTGCAAATCAAGTGTTCCAGATCCTCCTTGCCTCAAACAAAGAATTGCATTAGACAAGCCAAAAACAGTGTCAAAAGTTTATTTGAAAAGTAGAGGTAAAAAAATAATTTAAAAAAGTAGGAAAAACCAGCTCTGCAGAGCAAACTTAGACCAAAGAGAAAGGAAGGTAAAGCAAAATGAATGTATATATAGCACATAGTATGGTTGAAGTTCATGGGTGACAGCGCTTTCTGTCATGGTTAGTCTTCTTTTATGCCATCCACATCTCACAAGATCTCATGAGATCTATATATGGGGTCCTGACACACCATGGATCTTGTAATTGACTGGTCTTCCTCATTTTACCAATTAGCTTTAACATGCCCCATCTCCTTTACCAATATGGATTACGGTACAGAACCCTTAAATTTCACAACTGTATGAGGTAGGGGCTCATCCCATTTTGCTCATGACCAGCTGAGCCTTAGGTTGGTTAACAAAGTGTCCATAGCCACTCAATACATGTGATCCAAATTCTAAATTCATTTCAGCCTAGGCCAAAATCTGAGTTTACACTTCAAAAGTGTTATGAAGCACCTACACCAGGTATATTTGCATGAACACAAACTGCAGTGATTTGTCTACAGGAATAGTTTATCAAGCCTAATAACAAGTCAGATCTTGGGAAGACAGTCCCAAAATTATTAAGAGGGAAAGAGCTCAGAAAGTGACAGAAACTACCACCCTTCACTGCACAAAGTATATTACTGAGTAGGCTATTCATTGTTAGGAATTTTTTTTCCTAGAAGGAGGAATTCTTACTAAACAAATTACCAGTTTGAAGCTGTGAAGAGAAATTATCTATTAATCAATAGAGGAAACTCCTTTATTCTAATTTTCAGTAATCTGAAAGTAATTCTCTTTACTATCAGATTAACTGACCTAAAATTTTTAAGTAACAATAAAACTGTAGAACAAAAATATTTGGCTAAAATAACAAAAAGTTGTCCATGATAGATTTTGGACCTATTCTTTGAGAATATTGTCTGTCACAAGTGGAGAAAAGAGAAGACATTTGCAAAAACAATGTAGCAGAGGCCTGAGGAGTTCTAGTCGGAGACGCTGCCAGCATAGTGAAGTGTGCATCACAAGCCTACAAAGCCCCTGTGTTCTTCCCTGAGTCTCTGACAGTCCGCACCACAGACACTTCTGCGAAAGCGCTAATAGGACTTGTGAGAATGTTCTGGAACCACCCATCTGTCACTTTTTAACAGACCTGATTGGCAAGCACTTGTAACAACTGACATCTGTTCTCACTTATTGATATGCAGATTTATGGTAATTGCTATGAACAATAAGACACAAAATTACCTAAGGTGAACATTAAATTAAATTTTCATGCCCTTCTTGTATTTTTTTAAACCCTAAGTTTTGCATAAGCATTTTGTGCATCTTTGAACATTATTTCCTTTGAGAAGAATTTTTCCCCCATAAGATGACTAAAAAGTTGAAACTGTCATTCCCAACTCTTTTCCTTTCCATTATAGCCACTCACTAGTAAAATTCTTAAAATGCTGAGGTATTGTACATTTAGTCACCAAATTATTGCCCCTGGTTTGAGGGGTGCTCATCTGTACACAGTGCTTCATAAGGTAAATATCCTTGGTTTTTTCCTTCTCAGAAAAGCAGTTTGCCAACCCAGAACTAGCTTCAAAAGGATGACAGGTGCCTCTCAGTCTGGTGCCCTTTTCATGGTGATTCCATAGGAGTAGCCAAGAAAAAAGTGCTGCTGTGGGAGGGGGTGAAAAGGAGGCGATGACTCTGACAGGAACTGAAAAAGAGGGAAAAGACAGAGAGTATCACACTGCAAAGAAAATCAACCACAAGCATGAATTCCCAATGAGCAGAAGCACAAACCCAGCCTGAGACTGCCTGTGTAGGCCCCACTGCTGGTGCACCCTTGGGAAGAACTACACAGTGCTGATACACTCGTGCTTCCAGCAGCTGTGGTCCTGGAGAGGAGGATGTGGAAAGACAGGATGAAGCTCTGGGCAGCGCCCTGTCCTCACACAGGTGCCCCAGGTGGTTTCCTTACTTGGGCTTGTCCCCTAGGAAGGGATGTTGAGGGGATTAAATGCTATGAGCTCACTCCAGGTGAGGGTTCCCTGGCTGTCAGTGCATTTGTGGCAGAAAGAGCTAAAACCATAATCACCAGGTTTGACAAAAGTACGCTTTTGCCAATGAAGGGCTGAGAGAAATGCTGTGCCCATAGACATTTCCCAATGTCTTTACACTCATCACAAAATAGTTTTTATGATGTAAGAGGGCATGAGACACCAGCAGCATTTAGAAGACCTGGGGTAGGGAAGTAGGCTTCAGGCCTCTGCCAGAGAGAAAACATTGGGCAGAGGGAAAAGGCACCTTCCCTGCCCTGAAACCCCTGTGCAGGATGGAGTGAGACTGTGGTGAGAGAGAAGCAGGTCTTGCTAGGGGCCCAGGTGCTCATGTGTGAGGCCTCCTAGTCCCCACCTCTGCCTGTGTGTCTCAGTGCTAAATGGGAGGAGTCATTTCTTTTCACTCTTTCTTTTACCTGCATCATCATTCCTCAGCTCTGATTTCTTCTTGATTTCTCACATCACACAATGACTGTCCCAGCCCCAGCCTTCTTACTCAGTGTTTCCCTAAAAACACGTGTAGCTTTATCCAATTATCTATGTAAGTCAGTTCTCCAACTGTTAGGGTATCTTATGACATAGATCTGAAATGTTTCCCAAAATCCTCATGTGTGTGGAAGGTGCCAGGGTGGTAGAGGCACTGTGCTCATGAGGAGATGAACCCATTCTGAGAGAGTATGCTGTCAGGAGCTGGGGCCTGGGGAGAGGTGCATCACTGAAGGTGTGCCTGAAAGCATCTGTTTCTACCCACAGCTTTTCCCTTCTCTCTGCTTCCTAATCACCACAGAATTAGCAGCTTTCCACCTAAGTCGGACTACCATGCTGTCCTTACCTTGAACCCAGACAGCTATAAATAAACTAAGTCCTCTGAAAACTGTGAACCAAAATAAATTTCTCCTCCTTAAAGTTACTGGTGCAGGGTATTTTGTCTCCACAACAAAAATAGTGACTTAAGTCCTGAGGCTATCACCAAAAAAAAGATTTACATGAACTTTCCCCTGAAATTTCATGAAGACCTCCAGATGTGCTGGGGGTGGGCACCTCAGCCTGCAGCAGACTCAGCAGCCCTGAGTCCATTCCCTCACTGAGACAAACCAGTAATACATGGTGTGTGGGATTCTGATAATGGATGCAAAAAGAAATCACATTAAGAAATTAAAGAACTGATTGAGTGATTTAGCAAGCAGGAGGTAGTATATACTTAAAAAGGTTACTGAATAGTGCAAAATACTTAATGGTTGACTGAAGTCTTAGAAACTAATACCAGAGTACAAATTTAGTCCCTGAATTTCAGACACCATAAAGTAAGCAGAGAACAATATTGTAAAATGCTGTCTCTCAGGCCTGGCATTCCAGCTAAGTGAGACTTATGTTTGACAACAGTGGACTAAAACACATCACCTGAAAACTTGCATCTGTTCATAGTGTCCTGAGGTTAATAAGACCACTCTTGAGCAAATGCAGGGAGCAAGTTAAAGTTTACATTGTTGTTGACTTAGCTCCAGGGCCTCTAATGAATGTCAGTGGGTGAGATAGAGAATAAATATGGTTCTAACAGGTATTTATAGATACTCCTCATTTAATAGCCTACCTGCTTAATGACTGCTCAGACTTACACCCGAGGCATGCTGTTTGGACTTAGTATCTCCCAGTTGGACTTAAGACCTGTCTTTGTGTGTGTACAATTCTGTGCATCTTGTTTATATACCATCACTGTCTTTTTTTTTTTTCAGTATCAGATACCTTGTTTACACAGTACTATAATTTTTGCTGAATTGAGCTGCATAATACTGTAGTTTCATATTCTGTTATACATTACAGTTCTGCATGTAATGATTATACAAATAATAAAGCAAAGTCATCAAGTTGAAGTTTCCTTTGACCATTTCTTTCTTCTGAATATTGTAATGTACATACTATGTACAGTTCTTCATTTAACAACCTAGCCAAAGAAACGTAATTGGATCATTAAATGAGGATTCTAATTAATCAACAATGTAGGAAAAGCAGTTGATATTTGATGCTGTTGCATACCACAAAACTTACAAAGAATGAAATCTTTGTAAAATCTTGGTTGGCTCTATAGATAAAACTATATAACAATGTATTAAAATTTTCTATTGTTACCCTACTTTTTCATCTTATAACAAGACATCATCTACTATATATTCAGTGTGTGTGTGTGTGTGTGTGTGTGTGTGTGTGTGTGTGTGTGTGCAAGTGGACTCGACGATTAGTAAAATAAAACCTTCTTCCAGGAACTTATAGATAGACAGACAGACAGACAGATATAAAGAGAGAGAGAGAGTGTCAAAGTAGAATGAGAGTTCTGGACAGATAAGCAGGTGAGTGGATGCCATATAGAAGGCACGGCTGTTGAATCCACACTGTGCATACAACAGAACACACCAGCCCCAAACCTAGCACTGTTGGATTCCAGTGCTGTGTGGCTGTGGCCAAAAACTTAATATTTCCAACCCAATTGGATGGACTTCTCTAAGCCACCAGCATAGCTACTCACAGCCTTGTGATTGCAATACAATAGCTCCTACCTAGGGGGCACCTATGTCTCAAACTAGATTGATTACTGCCTGTGACTGGTTTGTGATAGGTACATGGTATAGGTTTTAATTTCAGTGCTGCATCGTCTTTTTATATGACTTGCTGTCTGTTGTTGATGTGCTACAGTCATCTGGTTTATATCATTAAGACACTGGAAAGAAGGTCTAGGGAGACCCTTGCCTGGCAAGCACAAGATCCTGAGTTCAATCCTTGGTACCACCAAAAAAAAAAAAAAAAAACCTAGAAGGAACATTAGTCACAAGAAGGGACAGATGGATCCATACAAGTGTGCCTCTACTTTTCACAAGATCCCTCACAGCCTGGGAGCTGTTGTCAACACAAATGTAAAGGCATTTGTGTATTTATCAGGAAGTAGAACCCTTTGATAGGTCCAAACGGATCTGTGCTAAAGCTAAGCAGCTGCTATATCCCTTCCACTTTCATTTTGCTAAAGTAAAACTGAAAAATAAAACCAATATGTATCATACCCTCATTTTTGTACATACATATGACACTAACCCTTCATTTATCAGAGGATACAAGAGATCTTTGTTCTCAGTGGCATTTGGTTGACAAAACAGGGTTGCGGGAAGTCTGCACTTTTCTTAGAACTGCACAAGATTCAACAAATACTTGTGCCCTGCTTCTAATCATCCCCATCAAATAACTGGATTTCACCTTAAGCCAACTAGATGTCTCCTGAAGAAGATATGGGTATCATTTTGATAACAACACATTTTGGAGAAAGACATCAAGAACTGTTTTCTCTGTAGAAATAAGCCCTGGCAGCAAAGGTCAGGGTAGCAGAGCAGAAGTGTTCTCTGCAGAATTTAGCAGCCAGGCTTTTATCCGTGTTTTCTGAGGGCCCCAGTGGCTGGAGCTAGATTGAGTATGCTGCTGCAATGTACCCTACTACCTGCCTCCCCAACACATATGGTGACTGTTATCAAGCCAACTCCTGAAAGCAGATAGATGTATTAACTACCTGAATTTCAAGCATGAGAAGGTGTCTTAGTTACTTTTTACTTGTTACTGGGACAAATACCCGACACTCAAGATGAAGGAAGGAAAGGTTTATTAGCTCACAGTTACTGGAGGTTTCAGTCCATATTCAGCCAGCCCAAGGCTGAGTGGAGCAGGGCAGAGAACATCCAGTTCATGGCGGCGGAACAGCAGCAAAATAGTGACAGAGGCAGCCCAACCAAACATGGCAGCAGAGCAACAGCTCTATTCTGTCTCTCTGCCTCTCTTCATATTCCTATCAGGCTCTCTGCCTTACAATATCCGCCCTAGACCACACCCATAGTCCCAGCCCTACTCAGACTGATAATCCCATCAGTACTAAAACACGTAATCCCAGTGACTCATGAGTCAAGTCTCATTCTATAGAAGTCCCCACCCAATGACTACATGAAGCTTTGAGGGGGACAACTAGACATAAACCATAACAGAAGGTAAAATTAAATTATTTAAGTTCAGTATCTTTCTGTGTAGACTTCTTCTAAATAAGGAAAGAAACATTTTTTTCTGTTTCTCACATGTGTATTCTCTTACTGTGAAGTGAACCATGGAAAAAAATACTTGACTATTCTTTTTTTTTTTTTTTTTTTTTTTTTTTTTTTTTTTTAATATTCTTTAGTACAGTAAATAGTAGGAGAGAAAGAAAGATGTCAAAAGTGCTTACACCATGTATTCCAGGCCTAACCTTAGAGGACTGCCTCAGATCTCTCATCTGAGCCTGACTTCATGTTCCTTAGTGTTTATCACTCTTCTTTTTGCCCAATTTTTGCTAGCCAAATTCATTTAATTTAAGAAACATCATCTTTAAAATACTAGTTCCTTTAATATGGAAATACAGATATTTTACAAATAAAGTTATTAATCTTGTATCATTTTATTCATAACATGCTTAGTTCCGAACACATATTTAAGTTTACATTTAAAATATGAAGACAGTACAACCCCAACAATAGCTGACATTTATCATGTATTTACCTTATTCCCACAGTAATTTACCTTCTTTGCCTTATTTGTACAACAGTTCTTAAAGGTCAGATACAGATATTATGGTTACTCAGTAATGAAAGAATGAGGAGACTGAGTAACGTGTGGACTGGGAGAGCCAGAATTAACATTTACGGAACTTCAACTTGCAAGGATAAACTGTGATTTCCTCTGTAAACCTTTATGTATGTTCTAGTCAAGAGCTTAGGGATTGAAAGTTAACCCAAAGCTCTTCCTCATTTTTTCCAACCCCAGGTCACAACATATCTGGACAGTTACATTTTATTTTTTAATCATAAAACAAAAATTATAATTAAATAATATTCAGAAAATTAGTTAAATATTAATTAATTAAAAATTAAATATTTCTAAACAATATTCCAAAATTCAAATCAAATTGTGAGTCCATCTTAGAGACCAGAGTGTTGTATATCATATGTACGAATTTGTAATCAATTCGGAGTACTCGCATAGTATTTGAATAAGTTCATATATACAAAAATATAAACTAAGTAAAAGTTTCCATGTTAGTAAAGAATTACTAAGACTAAAACATAACAAAAATACTGGAATGGCAAATATATGAACAGCTCTTCCAACAGTTTTGGGATAGGCTATCACACAAAGTTCTAGTATGCTGTGGACATAGACAGTGTCCATGACACTTACTGGTGGCTAGGTGTTGTGGGAGACTGAGCTACTGCTATTTCCTTGATATCCACCCTGTAGAACCAGACAGAATCTTGACCCATATAGTGCAGGAAAAGTGTATTTGTATAATATGCTAATGAAAATATTCTACTGCTGTATACAAAAGGATACTTGAAAGTCTGCTTTTCTATACCTCCTTCTCCTGTGTTTGCTTGCCCTACTTGGTGGGTTTTTTCCATTCTCTCCATGGAGTTGTGGTCATTTTGATCCCTCTCTAGAATATCTTTTAGCAAACTGTGCAAGGTTGGCTTTGTCATCTAGAAATTCTTTAGTTGTTCTTTGTCCTGGAAGTATGTCACTTCTCTGTTATACCTAAAAGAGAGTATTGCAGGGTATATCAGACTGGGCTGGAATTTATTTCCTTACAAGACTTGTAGTGCTTTGCTCCATACTCTTCTTGATTTGATGGTTTGTAAAGAGAAATCTGCCATTATTCTGATGGGTTTCCTTTAAATGTGATCTGTTTCTTTTCTCTAGCAGCTTTTAGTATACTGTTCCTGTGCTGAATTTCTGAGATCTTAATTGTTATATGCCTGGGTGTGATTTTAATTGGGTTTATGTTATTTGGAGTTCTATATGCTTTGGTTAACTAAATGTCAAATTGTTTCCCCATATTTGTGAAGTTTTCTGCTATTACTTGTATCCATATTCTTTGTATATTATTTATACTGACTCATTCTTTCTCATTAATGTCTATTAGTCTTATATTGTTCATCTTTTCACTGTCTTGCAAATGTTTAATTATTGTTTCCTGCATCCTAGTTGTCTTTTCTTACCTTTGCACTAGCTGCAATGGTGTCTTTAATGTCTGAAAGTCTATTTTTACTTTCAGTGAAATGGTTTTGCCAGTTTGTGATTGAGGTTTTAATTTCCTTTATAGCACTTTGAATCTGCTTCATGCATCCTATTACTTCTCTATATTGCTCATTAAAGGATACTATCATTTTTTATTCTCCTCTACTTTTTTTCAGTGTCTTCTTTAGAGGCACTTAGTACTTTCGTTATAGCTATCATCATCACTTCTCAGCCTTTTGGCTAAGATCAAGTGTCATTATAGCTATCATTTCTTTTACTTCAGAAGTTATTTCTGATATGATTTCCTCTATACTTTGTGCAGTTGTTTCTTTGCTTTGGATGCTATTATTTCAGAGATTTCAGGAATGTGGTGTCCAATTTATTCTACGCCATTCTCTCCTGCATTTGTTCTGGGTGGGCTCAGGGCCTGAGAGTGCATTTTACTCCTTTTCTTTGTCATTTTGAATAGCCCTGCCTTCTACCATTTGGTGTAGAGCTTTGGTAGAGTTCTTACCTTGGCACCAGATCTGGGTCTACCAAGTTCAAAGTCATCAAGGTGGATGTGGCTTGGGTCTGGCTGCTGTGCTGTACTTCTTCCTGAAGTCCTTGGAGGTGAACCTGCTGTGCCACTCTGGCAAGATGTCCTGCTCCTGGATCAGCTGGGTGGGTCTTGTCTATAGCCTCTCTACAGGGAGTTCTCCTGCAGTTTTCCACATTGGGCTTGTCTGATGGATGAAGTTTCACTCATATGCCGGGCCTTGTTGCTGGGCTGCATGAGTTTCCAGTGGACCCCAGGTGGTCTCACACACTGGACCTGGTTGCTGGGTCAAATGTGTCTTCAGTGGGCCCAGGGCTGTCCCACTCATAAGCTCGGCCTGGTTTCTTGGTCCTGGACAACTACACCTTAGAAGTTCATAAGGCACCACTGTGGCCAGTCAGTACAGAGAAATCCCTTGTCTTTGCTGGTTCCCTTTACAGCATAGAGAGAAAAAGTTGGAAGAAAGTCGTTGGGTAGGCAATACCAAGTGAGTTGACTCTTCTGAGGACAGTTATTGGGTATAATGTAGATGCCCTTTCTTAGGGCCAACTCTATAGCAGTAGAAGATGAATCATAAAGAACTGAAGGTGATACCCTCTGAGGTCTAGAGAGAGCAGCTCTCATTTAGCTGTGGTGCACAGCCAGTCATAGAGGCAGCCCTTAGGGAGCATGATATTCTAGGCATGAGTGCAGGGGACCTTGATGTTGTGAATCTACTCTTCTTTGTAAACTGGGAATGATGGGCCTGTTGCTAATGTTACATTTTTCTTCCCTCCACAGGCATGAATGCTTTACAGTTACAGAATCTGGCAACACTGGCTGCTGCTGCAGCTGCAGCCCAAACCTCAGCCACCAGCACCAATGCAAACCCTCTCTCTACCACAAGCAGCGCCCTGGGAGCCCTCACGAGTCCCGGTAAGTAGAAAGTGTTGCTCTTACCAGCAGAAGATGCAGCAAGAGTAATACAATGCATGGTCTTTGTGCACCCACATGCAAAGAACAAGATTAGGTGTGTCTAACCACAGAGCCACTCAACTTATAGTGGGCATCTGGGTTCTTAGATTTCTTAGCTTTCTGGAAGAACAAAAGGTGAATGTGTTTTACTTTCTAATGATTAAATGAGAAGAGTTTAGAGTGAGGGACTCCTTTACACTAGTGATTCCCACATACTGGCTTTAAAATTTAAAAAAAAAGGCTATTGTCCATTCAGTCCTCCTTAAGTTGTCTGTCACTATGAGGAGTGTCTGTCTCTTTAGTCCTGCTTTTTGTCTTATCTTCCCTTCCCCCCACAAAAAAAAAAAAAAAAATGAAATGTAAAATCCTTAATCATTCTTGTGTTAGATTTCAAGTCCATCCTTGATATTTGATTGAAAAATCCATGATTAGCAAGGAACATCTTCATCGTACATTTATGGTCAGCTTCTGGGCTGTGTAATTCAATCTCTTTCTTCCTCAGAAATTTGTAGCTTTATTCAAAAGCAGATGCCACTTATCTTTTCATATAATTCAGAAATAATATGGTTGCTTAGATACTATGATTTGTTTGCTTTTCTTTAAAAAAAAAAAAAAAGGCAGAATGTTTCCCTTGCTTTTCTTTGACTTTTCTAGACTTTGATAGATGATGTCATCTTCTCTGTTATATGGACTTAGTGTGGAAAATCTCCAAGTTTCCTTCTAATTTTGAAAATCCCATAACTTTCCATTAGCTATACTCAAATGGTTAGCTAGTGTTGCTAAACTGAATGTGATACCATAGGGTTTTCCTTCATAAAAATATAGAATAAAAGGTACAGAACACTACAGATGAGCTTTCTAAAGACTGGTGACATCAGCAAGCAATAAGACATGTTCCTTAACCCAAGATACTCAACCTCAGTCTCTAATAGAACACTATATCCAAAACATTTCAACCTCAGTGTAGTTTGGAGTAGAAAGCACAAGAGATATTTAGAAGGATATGGTGGATTGTGTGAAATCTCATTGTTATAGTACATATGGGTAGTGACTTTATTCTCTAAAATATTTTAAAAATTACTATGTGTGAGCCTCATTATAGGCAAACAAAACACCTGCTTAGGCAAACACAGGGACCAGGGTTCAATCTCCAGCACTACATGCCATGTCAGCCCCACCCCCAGGCATGCTGAGCTGGCCATGAAGTCTGGCCGTGGTGATGCACACCTATAATCCCCAATGGGGAGGCTGAAGTCAGAAGGATCACTATGAGTCCAACCTGCATTGTGAGACCCTATACCAAATACATTAAAAAAAAAAAAGTTCAGAAGTCAGATGATGTGAAAATACATGTATGATATATGTGGTAGATAAGGCTATTAAGAGTGCTCAGATAGAAGGTGGAAATGTGAAGAGATATGATCCTTTCCTCAAAAAGTGACATTTGAGTAAAAACCCAAATTGAGTAAAGGAAGGAATCTAAAGAGTCTTCAGACAGAGGACAGAGCAAGAGTTTAGCAATAAGGCAGGAAGGAGCTTGGCCTGGTGATAATCTGAGTAGAAAACCATGGTGGTGCAAAGAGGGAGGAGGGACCAGAGAGACATGAAGGACAAAGTCTGCATCTGTGGGCTAGTAGCCATTCCGTCCAGTATTATGAATGTCGCAAACTTGTCACAACCCTTCCTAAAATATGAAGTACTCAGCCTAGGAAGATGTCTTGAGTGTTTGCCAGGGGAAATTTTAAAGATATTTGAGTGTTCCTTTTTATTTCCTGAGACCACAGTGAAAGACAAAATGTGTTTGGAAATGTATTTTCCTTCTTCCTGCTCTAGTTAAAATCAGCACTGGCAACTTGTTTTTCCCTGAGAGACATCCTGCCTGTCAGTAGTTTCTGCTGCTTAAGGTATCATGGATAATGATTTTTGTCTTCTTTGTTCGAAATGCTTTGCATAATGGCTAAAAGCATTTCATTAAAATCCTGTTATGTTGTAGCAAAAAGAATTTAAAACTATATTTCAATTAGTTTTCTTAAGTGTAATCAAAAAGTCTCCTGTGTGAGTAAATTTGTCCCATTTCTCTGAGGGACTTTTTCAAAGTCATACAAAGAGTGGTTGGTAGAGTCTGTGACTCTTCACTTCATCAGAAAAATCCCCTATGAAACTTAAAAAACAATCAGATGCCATTCCAAGGCCAATGCATCATTTGTTTTATAAATAATAATAAACTCAGCTTGCCATTGGTATCATGAGCAGCTGTAGTCACTGTGAAATGCATGGAGGCCTCATCTCACCCTCTTCACATGCCTTGGGTTTTCCCCATTCTTAAATATGTCTCTTAAGCTTCAGACAAATTTATCTAGAAAGGAAAAGGACAATTTAATCCCCTAAACTATTAATTTTTTTAATACTTATAAATTTATCTTTTCAATTTTGCATATGCAAGAAAAGTCTCCCTACAGCATTATTATAAATGATTTTAAACAGTCTTGGCTTTAAAACATGAAAGATTAAGCTTTAATTTTTGTTTAAAAAAATTCCCTTAGGCAATAGATTCCTTTGTCTCTTGGCCTTGAAATAAGAATTTAAATTGCCCATGGTTAGAATAAATGTTTCGTGCAATTATCAGATGGTAGTGAGTAAAACTAGAAATTAAATATCATGAAAGAATAAAAACCAGGTAAGTACATATAACTTTTATGAGTTTCTCCTGGGTCTTTTAAAGCCTAATTTAATCATGCATCTTATCTTTTGACATAATAATTTTTTCTTTGTTTACTTCCTATTTAGTTAACTAATTCTTGAGTCATTTCTTTTTACCCAGATTTGAACTGTTTTTGAGGACTATGTCTCTGTGTTTAAGAAGAGATGAATTATAAGGTGTATAGCTGGCTATTAAATGTAACAGGTCTCTCTCACCCCACTTGTACATGTGTTGCTTTGTCTCTCTGTTAACACTGAAAGCTTAGCAGAGAGCATTGCTGTTACCCAGTGTGAACCGCTCTTTCCATCTTTTAGTCTAAAACCTAATAATGTATTCATGTTCCACATTATTTCACTGGCCTTCTTCTATTTTCTTTGTAAAAGAAAAAGATGTTTTAAAACTTCCCAGATGCTATGTAAGTGCAGACTCAGTCAAGTGTACACTTCAAGATAGTGGATAATTTCTTTCAATAGTAGTGAGGCATTTTAAGATGCTAGGCAATATTACTCCATTCCCACCATAGGATCTTCAAAGAAGGCTTCTTTTAACACCTTCAAGGTGTCCCTGCCTCCTTGAAGGCTATGACAGACACAGGTGCAAAGAAATGCTAAAGCTTCCTGATGGACCGCTGAGGACTAACAGGTTGAAGGTATTTTAATGGGATGCAAGGTTTTCCTGCCCTCCTCACACAGCAATGACTGATGAGTGAATTCATTCTCTGTTGCTCATCTGTGTCAACAAAGCAGAAAGAATTCAGTCCCTGTAGTTATCCTATGTGTGCAAAAGGCTTTTGTCACTACCATCATTGTCTCTGTGCCTGTATCTGTGAGGAGAGGGGATTCCTAGGCTCACTGAGCTCACATTTTCCAGCCTTTTAGCATGTGCAAGGCAAGTATGCAAAGGTGAGCTGGGCCCAAGCTTACCCCCACTGAGGCAGTGGTGACACAGGTGTGAAGAACGAGAAGGCCAGAAGAGACTGGCAGATATAGCACTGGGAGAGGCTATCTCATTAAGGGTACTGCAATGATACCTCTAATAAGACTGAGTTTTCCACTAACCACTTTGTCTCACTCCTCCCATCCAGTTAACTGCCTTATTTTAGTTACTAAGAAAATTCAACAACTGCTGCTTTGCAGCCACCATGGTTCTCTAGGACACGAATCCTCATGCCAGTTGTTTCTCCCTGTAAGCATCTCTTTGTCCTCCCAGTTTACATAAGTCTGGATAAGGTACTTGTTTTTATTCCCTTTGTTCCACTGGAAAACCCTCCAACTCAGCCCCTACTCTCTGTCCACTATAGGCTAAATGAAACAGCCCTGTTCAGACAGACATATAGGCAGTGTGATGGAAAAATAAGCTGAATTTTAAATGGTTTAACTTATTGTACTCATAAAGACACTAGCCATTAATCCACCTCAAAAGGCTCCCCCTCCCTTCAAACCCACTCATTGTATTGTTTCTGTCACTTTGTGAAGCAGTTCTGGAAGTTGCTTTTGTATCTTTAGTTGTATTTTATGGGTACCTTGATATCCTCACCTGATTCAAAACATGTACCTTTCATGTCGACTTTGAAGAAGAGCCAGAAATCATACCATGCAAGTGAATAAGGTGATGATAACACAGCTTTTAACAGCCTGCCTTTTCATGAGTGTGTAGCAACAGCATTCACCCTATCTTTCACAATACCTCCTAAAGACACAAAAAGACAACTTCACGAACTACTTCACAAAGTGGCAAGAATGATGGGATAAATGTCTGAAGAAAAGAGGAGTATTTTGAGGGAGCTCAATGGCACTAAATGAATGTTTTAATGTAAACATTAACCATATATTTCGATTAGCCCTTGTATGATTCTACTCACTGCAGTCTAGACTAGCCTAAAACCAACTCCTCAGCACTGGCTCTGCTCACTTCCTTCACACCAGAATGGCACTGCCTCTAGGCAGCCCTCGCCAGCCAAATCAGACCATTCTCCATCCTTGATCCTCCACAGAGCCACCCTTTAGCCTTGGGGATTTCTCTCCTGAGAATGCCTTCTGTTTCCTTTCTTTCCATGTATCTACCATCACTATTTTCTTACCATGCTTATTTTTGGAATCATTACACAGATATAAAATTGTTTTTTAAATACACATGATAAAATGTGTAGTAATACATCTGTAATTAAGCCACAATAAAAACATTCTGTGGCAAAAAAAAAAAAAAAAAATCTGTAGTGATTAGTGATTATTTGTTTTGGCTATGCTTTTTTTTGAGACAGGGTCTTATCTCAGGCTGGCCTTAAGCTCACTTTTGTAGCTCAGGCTGATCTTGGAACTCACACCGATCCTCCTGCCTCAGCCTCCCAAGTGCTGGGATGACAGGCATGTGCCACCATATCCCTCAATTAATAATTATTTCCAGTATCTTGCTGCTGATCCTTTAAGAATCAATGCAGATTCCCACTGCATTTGAAACAAAACATCATACACAGGACATCAGAGATATTTTATTAATTCAAAAGAATGGGCAAGTGAAAATAGTTTAAGACTACAGTTTAAGAGCCATTCATTTGGTCTAATACAATGAACAAATGACAGAGAGACATCTATCTGTCTTGGTGATGCTGATAGGGCCTGTGATGCCACCTTATAATCCATGATTTGGTTCTTGTGTATTCCAGGCATACCTTACATGCACACATTCAGTTCTGAAAGGTTTCTGAAGGATGGATCACTACTACCTTGCATTAGAACAAAGTCATATGATGCTGGTTTTTTTTTTTTTTTTTTTTTTTCTTAAAAGATTTTACGAAGAACAGCTTTCAAAAAGTTCTGATGTCATGGTACAAGATTAGTAAGTCTTCTACTAAATAAAGGTATTTCATTCTCAGAAGAACTACCTACCCTAATACATGCTTTTGAAAGATGACAGGATAGATCTTCTGTAGCAAACATTCCTTAATTACCTGGGCATCGGTAATTCCACATCACCTCCTATATGCCTACACTAAACCAAAATCCCATTTATGTTTTCAGAATATTTGTATTTATCCTATACTTATATGGTGCATTTATTAACTCAGGAGCCAATATTTATGTCAAGATACCAAATTTCTTACCTCCTGTTTTTCTCTTTGTACTCATATTTTGTCATTACTTTTAAGTAAAAGTAAATCTCAAAGCACTCAGTTCTCCCCTTTGCCAACTTATTTTTAAAGTGTTTCTATGAAACAAAGCTAGGCCATTCAGTAAAATGAGTTATTTTGTGGGACTAAATCAGTAAAATAATTTGAATGGCCTTTAAATATAAGCTATAATTTCTACATCCTAAAAAATGTTTTCATGATCAATAATTTTTCCTACATGAAAATTTTGTGGAAATTGGGTAAAAGTGGGAGGAATAAGACCTTCTAAACCACTTTTTTCCACTTCTTTAAATAATGTTTTCCTCCACAATTAATGCAGCAATGATCTTTGGGCAAAACTAGGAAATGCTAGGGCTTTACCATCAAGAGAAGTGTACTCAGAACTTCTGTGGCTTCTCAGCAGAAATCTTACATAAAACCAACCTTTTTGAACATTAAAACAAATAGGAATGATGTGTCATCCTTGTAACTGGTTGTTCTGTAGTACTGACTATTCTGCTGCATAAGAAAGAAGCCGAGCAAATAATCTCCCAACCAGAAAATTTTGAACTGTGCTGTCTATACTGAGAGTTGAGATGTAGAATTATCTTTAAATTTCATTAACTATCAGAAACATGACAAGAACTCTGTTGGTCAAAGCAAAACCACAGCTAATTCTCTAATTTACTACAGCATCCTTGTCCTCTGCCAGAGGGGCCTCAGCTCCTGCCAGCAGAGTAGCTTTCGCACAATGGATGGATGAAGGCCCTGAGCTAGTGTAGACTAGAGTCTCTTAATAGTGCTGAACTAATTTGAAATTTAATAAAGCTGCACAGCTGAGAAGGCAGAGAGATTTATGGTTCACTACAGAGCCCACATTCAGAGTTACACAGTAGACTCTGGTGATGCCGGAAGCTCAGCCCATTGGATCCCATCATCCTATGCATAGACAGATGATGTCATGCATTCTTGGGTATGTCACTCACTTAGTGCAGTGTTATTTAGGGTGGGATTTTTAACATTTGCAGACATTGACTCTTGTTTTTAATGTGTTTTTTGCTCTTAGTGGCACTGGAGTTTGCACTTTGATAAGTGATGTTATTCACTTTTAAATAATGCTTTGCCCAGGCTCCTGAATATGCAGCAAATCCACAATCAGATCCATTTGTGATATCTGTATTAACTCAGGGATATGTTTTCTGTCCAACACAACCACTTGATGAGATTTTTTTTATTCCCATTAAGTTATGTTACTGTCTGAAACACCATATTATCACTACTAGCACTGGAGAAAAACGTGATTTATTTTCTAACTGGGTTTTATATTACATGGCAAAAATAAGAACTTTACTTTGATCACAACACCCAACATTTGAGATGTTTTTAAGCAATAAAGTAGAAATTTTTATTTATAATATAATCCTATAAAGCTCTATGAACTATGTATAGTGAGCACATATAAAATGAGCAGAATGCACCCACCCACAAGATTTAGAGACCAGGCACACAATTAAAGTATGTGGTGTCAGTGACAGGGAGTGTTCTGCCTTGAGAAAATGGGAATCCTAATAGATAAACTCTTATTCAAACCAAATTTTTAAAAATAGGATTTTTATTTTTTATTTTTAAAAATAGGATGAACATGTAGAAAAAGAATTTAATTCAAAAGTTAAATTCATCTCATTTTCACAGCATGAGATAAATGGAAAATAATAGCCATGTAGGACCCTAAAAGTGATGGCTGAAGGACAGAAAATTTTTTTTTCCATGTAGGCAATGAAGAACCTTTTAATTCCATCTTGAGGGATGTCAATCCCAAAAATATCAGTGATTAGATTTAGCTACAAGTGTGATTTGAGGGAGAAAAACAGAAAAGAGGTTAAAAGATGTCCTCACTGGGTTCAGTTTGGGTGAACAGCATTGTTTTCATTAGGAAGGAGATTAAAGAAAAACAAATGTTTGTAGGACAAGATTTTATTTGGCACATGTTGAGTTAATGCCCATGTGTGCTCATGAGTGAACAGGCATGTCTGTTCATGGAAATATATTCAGTGTTTGGATGTCTGGTCCTCAAGTTTACCAAAGACTAGAGCTGGAAAAGTGGACTGAAACTCAGTTGTAAAGACAAGACAGGCTAATTTAAGCTAGAAGCTTTCATTTCTACTAATTGTTATTGAGAAAAAGCATTTAATGTTCTGAGTTGTATAATGAATTTGATCACTTTCATATTCCTCATTGAAATTGTAGTTTGTGTGTTTATACATTCATATGCATTTATACCTTAACATATATGAAATAACTTTCTCATCACTGGAACAAAAACCCCTATGTACACCTCCCAGTTTCAGTGGGTTTAGTGCATGGCCAGATCAAGCCACAGCAGAAACATGACAGAGGAAGGACCTGACAGAAGAAAGCTGCTTGTGTCAGGAGGGCCAGCCATGACAGAGCAAGGATGCATCCTTCCAGACCACTCTCCCTTCAGTGACCATCCTCCTTCCATCAAATCCAAATTACATAGTGAAACAAACTCATCAGTGAACTAATTTACTGAGAATATAGCATCACTGTGATCCAATCACCTTCAAAAAAGCCCTCCCTCTTAACACATGAGACTTTGGGATACACTTTACATGTAAATTATAATAACACACACAAATGTATACTGTCACTTTTTGTAAAATATTAAAGTATCTTATAGGAAAATTGTCATTATTTTGGTATGATGCTAAAGACTCCTGGAGAACTGCAGACTAGGTTAAAACGACAGTAAGATCCAGAGTTATTTTGCTCTGCATCTCTTATCTCATGCCAACCCTTCCTAAAACATGAGAACATAAATGCAGAGAGAAGATGGCTTTTTCATTCCTTTCTGCTTTTGTACTTTGCACAGGAAGGCAGTGAACTTCCTACAGTGCTTCAAATAAGACTTGATTGAGAGTACCTATCTCCTTCCATAGTGAAGTCAAAATAGCATAGTGGGGCAGGAGTTCAACACTGAGGATCAGGTATTGAGGCCTTTAGAAAGTCATTTCAGGTACCACACTGATGTATATTCTGTGGCAGCCACCAGGAAAGCCACTGCCCTGCCACAGTCATGCTGAGACAGAGGAGCTCACAGCCTTAGAACCTTGTACACTGCTTTCTAAGGATCTCCTCCTAACCTATCACAACTCTCTTTATCTCCCTCTCCCTGGTCTTTTACAGAATAAATTAAAATGAGAGGTGTGGTTATTGTAGAATAATTAGGCCCCATGGGAGAAGAGACACTCTGTACTTTGTTAGTGCCCTAGGGTTGTGATTAGCTAATAATGACAGTGTCTGTGTCACTGCATAATTATTCTACCTCCTCACAATGTTTTCCTGCACTGTTGGAATAGAAGATCCAAGCTCTTCTGAGGGAAAACAGCAACCACATGCACCTGTGTCCTGAGTGTTTTTGGCAGATACAGCCAATTTTCTGTGTGTTTACAACTATTTTATCTCCAAAACCACAAAGCCAAAATGCTTTCACTATCTAATTATTCTATGGAAAGTGGCTTATGAGAGCACTAAAGGCACATTCTGTCTTGTGTTAATGTTGTTTTAGGTAACTTAAAAGAAAAAATCTCTTACTGTGTGGGAAAAGTGGAAAATTAGTATAAAAAAAAATAATTTGGTCCCTAAAAGCAAAATATTTTCTGGGATGGACTTATGCCATTCATGGCTTGCAAATACACAGATAAAATACAAGAGGGAATTTTTTCAAGTATGTACAACTTTTCAAGTGAAGACATAAATATTAGAGAATGACAAATCTCTTAATGGACAACTTTTCTGCCTTTCATGTTGGATATGAACCATGGATTAGAAGGATGAAGCAAAAGAAACTCTTAAGCATTCAGCAGTCAGCCTCACCTAAACTGAGAATCTTGTTCATCATCCTGTCTTCTACAGTGAATAAGGGAAAAGCGCAGTGAAATTTATTTTGTGTTCCTGATCACTGTTCAAGTGACAGGGAAGGGACTGTCACTGAGAATAGCCTCTGATCTGAATCCCCCTCTGCTCCTGCCTGTGCACAGGAGTGGCACGTTGGAAGCAGAGTGGATGTTCAGTATCTCCTGCTTAAAATTTATGTCAGAAGAATGAAGGGTCTTTCTGCTCCAGTGATATCACAACAGCAGTTGGCTTCAACAATAATTTTTTTTTAAATCTCCATACTTTCTCTGGCATACAGGCAGAAAGCAATGGTTTGATAAGCCTTCAGCTGGACCACAGCCTCTGCCATATCATTAAGATCTCTCTAGTGAGGCTACACCTATGTCAAGATGGGATGCCCAGCAAATTGGCCACACTAAGAAAATGAGAAGAAGCCCTGTCACCTGCATCAGCCTTCAGCAACAGCAGGCTCCACACTCGCTCATTCACCTAGGCAATGCTAGTGCCTACTATGTGTCAGTCACTCTGGCAGACTCTCGGAAATAAAGCAGGCAAAATTCCTGATCCTTCCTAAGCTTATCTTCTGGTAGGATTTCTAAAATATTTTAAACAATTGCAAGTTATTAGTCTTACACAGATTTAAATTTATTTATTTATTTATTTATTTATTATTTACGCAGTTCAGGGTCCACTGTGCAGTTTTGACTCATAGTGATCCTCCTCAGCCTCCCCAGTGCTGGCGTTACAGGCATTTGCCACTACACTGGTTTCAGTAGCCAGCTCAGCATGCCCAGGACTGGGCCCATGCAGCATGTGGTACCAGGGATCAAACCACAGTCCTTGCAGTTGCCAAGCAGGCACTCAGACCACTGAGCTATCTCCCCAGCCCAGTGCTTTACTCTTGAGTTGCTGCAGTTCTTCTGTTAACTGTCATAAACCAAACCTTGACTCTGTAATTTTCCATCTTAATGTACCTCAAACTAAATTTCACATCTAACCCCAAGGAAACTGATGAAATTGAAACAGTATACAAAAGAAGCACCAACAGAGCTTGTTAAAGTTAATTCCTGAGCCCCACAACAAGCAGTTCCAGTTTGTTGGGTCTGTGTGAGCCCTACCCCCACTCCAGGTCAGTCTTTTCATTCTGATGCAAGAGGTCCTAAAGTATAACTGAAGAGTAACCCTTTCTCTATTATGTGCATACATGATTACAGTGTCCTCAAAAAGCAGTGTGGTACCTGCCTCCAGGAGACAGAGCAATTCTGACAGAATGGTCAGCAAAGCATCTTGGCAGTCAAGGGTCATGAGTTAGAGGGGTTTGCATCACAAAAATTACCCTTTTCCCTCATAGTCATTTAGGTCTCCTTTAGTCATTTAGGATTTGATTTAGATGTGCTCAGAATGGCATCTGCTGTATGGGCATACCTGGGAGAAGGGAAGGTAAAGCTTGTGTATGAAGCTTTATGGAGCTTGTATTTACATAGATTTGTTTGTTCCTCAGTCCTTACACTGAGCTAGAGTTTTTATACTGCTATGCTGTGGGCAATGAAAACTCAAACTTTTACCAAAGTTCTGCCTAAAGCCCTTAGAACTCTACCTTCTTGTCCTCATTCTGGAGTTGCAGCCAACATATTTGGCACTAGTCACAGTAGTGAGAACTTTTCAAAAGTAGGCTTTCTGGGACCTCTAATAACACCAAGAAAAAGACTCCTACTCCTGGATTTTCAGAAAGCCTATGATATATGCTCTCCGGGACCTCTTCTTTTGTACTTCCACAAACAAGCAAAGCATGCCTCTGAGGGGGTTCTGCTTGCTTTAGAAGACTTGTATCCTCAGACAGAGTCCCTTTATATTGACCTGAAATCTGCCTCTTTGTAACTTCCAACCACTGATCCTAATTTTAGTCTGTCGAGCTACAAAGAATATTTTGATGTCAGAACTTAAGAGACTGGTTCTTTCCTTGTCTTCTTCCTGAGCTAAATTATACCTTTTCTTCTTGTGGTAGTGGTGGTAGTAATGCTGAGCTATATCTCGAACTATTTTTAGAATTTGAGACAAGATCTTAATACATTGCCCAGACTGGCCTTAAATTTGTAATCTTCCTGCCTCGCCCTCCTAAGTAGCTGGGATAACAAGGCCATGCCACCAGACCTGGCTAAATCTAACCTTATTACTTCTCTCACTCAACTTGAGCTTCATGTCTAATCACCACCTTGTAGATGCTGTCAAAGCTATACACGCAGATAGCTTTTCTAATGACCAGTAAACAATAAAGCTGCAGAATTTGTTATCCATGTACTGACCTCTGAGAGGACATGGTGCTGAATCTTCAAATACTTATAAAATGAAGGGGGAAATATTAACTTTTCCTTTTAAGGACAGAATGGCCAGATTCTATTCAGTTCTGGATTCAGCAAATGTTTATGCATTAACAACTACATATCAGAACCATCTTTTTTGGTTCTCCTGTCCTTGTAGGTGGATTATACCTACTTTGGGGACATTTTGGACCTCAGCTAACCTGAACAGATTACCTAAATTCTTAAAAATGGGAAGCAAAAAAAGTAAAGGAGAATATAGGTGATTTCAAGTTCATTTTTTCATAAGTAAATATCTACAACAGCCACAAGATCAATCAAGAGGCAACATAGGATTTTAAGTGTTATCTCACCAGAGCCAGTGTTATGGTTTATGTCTAGTTGTCCCCCCAAAGCCTCATCGAGTCACTGGGCGGGGACTTCTAGAGTTTGAGACTTGATCCATGATCCCTGGGATTACAGGTTTTAGTACTGATGGGATTATGAGTGGAAGTACTTCTGGGATTATGGGTGTAGCCTGGGGTGGGAGCTAAGGCGGAGAGCCTGAATGTAATATAAAGGGAGACAGAGAGACAGACTGGAGCTCTAGCTGGTGCTGCTGCTCTGCTGCCCTGTTTGGTTAGCTGCCTCTGCCACCACTTTGCTGCTGTTCTGCTGCCTTGAACTGGATGCTCTCTGCCCTGCTCCACTCAGCCTTGGGCCAGCCAAAAATGGACTGAAACCTCCAGAAACTGTGAGCTAAATAAACCCTTCCTTCCTTCATTTTGAGTGTTGGGTATTTGTCCCGGCAACGAGCAAAAAGTAACTAAGACAGCCAGTCAGTGGGTTTTAATCCTAACTGTACAACTTCCAGTAATACAACCTTCCAGAAGTTACTCTACTTCTTGAGATAATTACAAATGACTAAATGAGTTTATACATATAAAAGTGCTCACAAAAAATAGCTATCATATGTAAGCACTCAAAAAATGCCAGCTATCATTATTTCTGATAAAAGTGAATCAAAGACAAATTACCACAAACATAGTGGTTGCTTCAAACAGTATTCATTACCCTGTAGTTCTATAGATCAAAAACCCAAATCCTTACTGAGCTAAGGGCAGAGATCAGCAGGCTGCATTTCTTCTGAAAGCTCTCAGGGAGATCTTAGTTCCTTGCTCCTTCCAGCTTCTACAGATCCCTTGACTCCGGTTCTTTCCTTGCCTTCAGAGTCATCAATGTTAATTCAAGTCCATATCCAGCTTCCATCTTCCTGCATTTTTTTTCCCTCTTCCAATTCCTTATTCTCTTTATATGAACGCACTCTGATAATCCTTTTTAAAAAAATATCCTATGTCAAGGTCAGCTATTTAGTAATTTTAATTCTCTCTTTTCTATGTAACCTAACAGGAATTAGAACATGGGCATGGGGGGGGGGGCTTTTCTGCCTTCTGCCTACCCCCATCTCTAAACATAACCCTTAAGAGCAAGCAAGCCCTTCACCTAACCAGCAGTGGAAGCATGAGGACAGAACAGCAAGGCCTTTACCAAACAAGGTGTCTTATATTTAACTCATTCTCACTCCAGTCCTTCTGAACTCACATATGCAAAAGGAAGGCTAATAGGGATTAGTAGTCCTTGTTATCTGAACATCAAAGAGAAGGACTGTTTTCTGGGATATACACATAATGCCCTTTTTTCTTTGGAAAACTGAGTAAAGGAAAACAAGCATTTATTTCTAACCCAAATCAACTTAAGTGAAATTCTGTGTGTATGTGTGTGCACACCTCTGTGATTAAACCCAAGGCCTTGTGCAAGCTAAGTACTTGCTTTCCAGTGAGCTGTCACCCTACCTCCACCCCAAATGGAACTTTCTTACTACAGTTAAGATTAGAAATCCTTGTTATTTTAGCTAATCTAAGAACATTTTTGCCCCAAGAGTTACCTAAATGGTGCACGCTACTTGTCCATCTATGCAGCTCTTGTGCACACAGCTGAAGTGCTGGTCTCCATCTATGTCCTCGCGCATCTGCCCTGGGCCAATCTGTGGAGTATGTAAATCTGTGCTTTCTGTTCTCCAAAGTGGAGGAAAGAATCTTAGCTAGTTCATGGGCTTCCTGGGAGGATTCCCACCTACAGTGAAAGAATGAGAGACTTTCTGCTATTATAGGTGGGCATAGAGGAAGAGAAACGAGGCTTTGCACTGGCGAGTCCAGATCTATTTGAGGTGTCATGCAACAGTTACTCCAGGTGATCTTTTTGACACAAGGAGTCTAATCACCTAGGCACTCAGTCTCTGACCTAAAGTTTTGAACTAGGCCAACAAACTGTTCTGGATATATTGTTGATTCAAAATAGACACACCTCTGAGATTAAGGAATGCAATCTATCTTCTCCATTAGGACTCATGATTGGGGACTTCTTAGATTGGAATATTTCGAACAAAGAACCAGCCCATTCTGGTGAGCAAAGAAACTCTGTAACCAGGTCAAACTGGGCATATGCTCCCCCTCTGTCTCCCTGACCACCTTAGTCCCCACACTCTCTATAGTGAGCCCCTATAGGCAGTCCCTGCCATGTGAGATAATTAAAAAATGGCTTTTGTTTACTGCATGCCCATTTTCTTTCCTGGTTAGCCAGATAGCCAGAATTTGTATGGGTGTAGACAGATTTAAACCACTGGTGAACTAGGTTTCAAATGCAACATATGGCAAGTTATCACCGCTACTGGATGTACCACATGAGATGGGCCTTGCTGGATTCTACTCCCATTTTTCTGGCTTTGTTCTATAACCACTGGTTTGGAATGAAGCCCCCTCCTAGCAAAGATGTTCTGGGGCATTATGTACCACACTTCTCCTGAAATACTCCTTTGGCATTTTGTGAATCATTTCAGTGTGACAGTAAAGGATGCAGTTCCCAGTGAAGACTGAAGAGAATTTTAGGTGGGCAGAATGCAGTTACCCAAAACAGCCTCTTGCCAGTCTGCCAACACTGAAATAGAAAATTGTGTGTTGTGACATTTAATTCTTAGCTACCTTTCATGTGGAGGATCTCTTTCTCTATTGTGTATCTGTTGAACAGTTAGTTTTTAAAAATTTGATTGAAATTGGCTGCATGACAAATTTGTTATTCTTTGGATTTAAATAGACTGTTAAAGTTGAAATTGTTCTTAAAGGCAGCTAGATATGTGATAAGAGACATTGGGCAAATTTTCAAACTATTGTCCAGTGATAGAGAGCAGAGTGGAATCTCCTCATTTTAAGACACCTCATCTAATTATTCTTAGGCTCCTCCCTGTCCTACTGTTCATTCTCTCCCTATCTTTCTACTGGGCATTGCCAAGAACAGCATAAGAAAAAGTAAGGAACCATGATCAAGCCAGTTACTATATTCAGCATCCCTTAATTTTAAAATAGAAAACCAGGACATAAACATCTCTAATTTATTATTTTTTATAATCAGTGACAAATGAGCACACTGTTTCCAAGTTTCTTCCACCTCTGCCATAGTCCTAAACCAACACTTCCTCTATGTCTGTGTGTTACACATATATCTCTCAGGAGTCTCTCCAGCTCACTGCTCACAATTAGAATTGTGAATCATCAAGAGAGGAGCAGTCAGAGGAAGATTTCACACACAGTTCTCCATACCTTCCTTAGAGACCTGGAGGACCAGAGAAATCACTCATAAGCCATAAGACCTGCTGGCTCTGCTGTCATTCACCTTTAGCTCCCTTTCCTTCTTGGCATTAAATAAAGCTCTAGCTAGAAGTAGACAACTCTCCTCCCTCTTGTTTTGCATTTCTCTGGTTAAAAGTGCAACAAGCCAGCATCTATGGGTGAGAAGTTCCTAGTCTGGATGCAGCAGAAAGTATTTAGTCTGGTCTTTGGGATCCTCTGTATGATTTCCTATTAAGCAGAAGTGGGTCATCCTGTAGAAATAAGACCAACAGCCATAAAGTTATCAATAACTGAAGACAGACTGGAAAGTACAAAAAAAAAAACCTTCCGTTTGTTGTATGAAATGTAGTCTTGTCTCATTTCAACCTCCACGTAATAACTGTAAGTGGTGCTAGATACTGTACCACATTAGTTACACAGACTGCCTTACTTTGTCCTCACAATGACACTTTGAATTAGATCTTTTTCTTTTAAAAAAATGAATTTTAAAGCAATGAAAAAGAATCTTGAGGGAACAGTTCTAGTACATAGCACTTAGTCTTTATAATACTACCTCCAATGTTTAGTTTTTAAAATTCTACTGAAAGGAAATAGTGAAATTCAGTTTGAGGTTACACATTCAGTTATACCCTCATTTCTCCACAGCTGTGAGGCCAATCTGGGGCCCTTTTTCCTGCCCTTTTCAGGGGTGCCTATGGCAACCAACCTCTATGGTGCTTCCTTTACTCACTATAGATGAGACGGAGGTTCACCTTCCCAAATCAGAGGGCAAAGGATTAAAGGCCATTAAGGTCTCTGCTATAGAGTGAGGCACTGCAAGATGGAGAATAGGCCCTACTACACAGCCACTGCAGTAACTATGCCATGGCATGATGCTAGACCTGTCATACAGCCTGCTAGGAAAGGAAGCGTCATTATTCTACTAACCAGAAAGCAGTTTTCCAATTTACTGACGTTTGTGCTGTGGTAGCCTTATTCCTCCCCACTGGTGTGAGTCACAGCTAAGTTGAAAGCCTTTCTGAGATAAACAGGAACTTGTACATGTTTCTTGAATAATCCAGTTCAATTGTCTCCTCTCTGTAACTCATCTTGGTTTGCTTCCTATTCATTTTCTGTGTTGTATAACATCCCATCTCCTCAACTTGTTGTTTTCCATTTCTTTCCCTTAGATCTGAATGAAGTATCTGAGGCAAAGTCTTTGTCATTTTTTTGTCCTAATGAAATGTAGGTTTTCAGAAGATTAAGTGACAGCAAATTAAGTTCCTTTGCAATGTGAGAACTTAATCCATTTTTCTCTCTAAAATTCTTATAAAGTCTAATTAATGCCAGCCAATCTAGCACCTCATAGTCACTATTGGCATGGTATGTGTTTTTCTGTCCCATATAGGCTTATAGTGTTCCCTTTACAATGGTTTGAAAGTGATAAGAATTCAGTGGAAACTGTACTTCACATTTTTAGCTTTGATCTTTTCCTAGCTTGTAGTGTACGCTGAATACTCTCAGTGAGCTGAGTGACAGCAGTGGGCCACAGCAGCCAGTCAGCCACATGGTAATGATGTACAGCCCAGGTTCTGTACTGCTAAGCCAGGGAGCTTGGTAGGTTAGGTGTGCAAATGCATTGACTTGTAATATTTTCCATCTGCTAGGAGTTCATAAGTTGAACACCATATGATTTTCAGCTTAGTTATATCATTCAATCTTATATCTCCTTTAGTCAGCATAGGTAGGTCTCACTTTTGGATTTTTTGTTAAACACAATCTAATAACACCTGCCTTTTAGTTGAAGCCTGTCATTTCACCTTTAGTTTCCTTTTATTAGTGTATATTTGCAGTACAGAATGTCTACAGCACTTGTGGGAGTTGGTACACGTCCAAAACACATCTTGATTCCTTTTATCATCCCATTCCTATTAAAATCTGTCTCCTTACTTCTAATTATCTTTTTTATAAATAATTTATTCTTTTAGCTTCTCATATAAGAGAATTTATAAGATACTTAAGCTTATAAGTTTAATTTATTTCATTTAACATTATGGTCTCAAGGTGCATCCATTTTCCCACAAATAACTCAAGTTCATCTTTTATTATGGCATAGTAAAAACATATTTTGTTTATCCGTTTATCTGTTGATGGGCATATAGGCTGATTTTAAGATTAGGTATGATGAACTGTGCTGCTATAAACATGAACATATAAGTACCATTGTCACATGATGTTTAATTTTTGTTGTCTGTTTGTTTCACTAGTCTTTGTTTTTTCTTTTTTATGGCCGGCTCATTCTGCCCTGGGGGTGGGGCTGGCACAGCATGTGGTGCCAGGATCAAACCATGGTCTCTGTGGTTGCCTAAGCTTGCCTAAGCTGGTGCTTTAGACCCCTGAGCCATCTCGCTGGTCCCTCACTAGTCTTTATGGTTCTAATTTACATAAAGTGATTATTTTCTAGCATAACATTTAAATTTGTGTCTCCATTGTTTTTAAATGTATATCCTCAGTTATTCTAGGTGTTATAATGTAGATTATATCTCAGCAGACCACTTTGGTTTTATATCCTTAACTTCAATAAGATAAAGAAATTATTTTTTTCTCTTTTGTTCTTTTCCTTCAACACTTCTATGCTATTACAGTGGTACATTGGCTCATGAATTTGTTTTACAATTTTTTTTTGAGGAAGATGGCCACATTCCTATTTGTCATTAACTTTGTTGGAGTTTATGGATGGAAAAAAATTTCATCACTTTTGAGAACTAAATTGTGAACAGAAGTGTTCATGAATCAAAATATTACTGTATTTATGTAAACATTGTATGTATGTTAAAAACACAGTATGTTATCATTACTGTCATAAATGATCTTATGTCTTCTAAAACAACTGAAAAGAAAGTGCATGTTTGTTCATAGACTCCATTTATAACCTTCTGATGTTCAGAAGCTGCCATCTTGTATGATTTCCTTACCTCAAGTTTCTTTCCATCTACCTTCTTTGTGCTATTATGGTCAAATATATTTTACTGTGTAACATAACCCAGAGTACAATTATTTGGTCAACTGATTTTCAATTAAGGAAGGAAATCCAATTATACTTATATTATTATATGTGTAGCTACAGTTATCTGGACATTGCTGGTTTTCTTGGCTATGTCAATTATGTTTTTCATCAAATTGGGGAAATAACTAGCCATTATCTCTTTGAATATTCTGTAGGCTTCTTATGTGTATGTTACTGTGCTTAGTTGTGTGCCATATTCCGAGCTTCTGTTTTTCACTCAGTTCTTCAGAGTGTAACACTTATAAATATTTCTTTAAATTCATTCTGCCCATTCCAAATAGCTCTAAAGCCTTAAGAATGTTATATATCATTCTTTACGTATCACCTCCACAATTTCTGTTTCTGTTGTTGTTGTGACAGAATATTGCCATCATGCCTTTAAGTATACTTCCCTTTAGTTCTGTGAATGTATCTGTAATAGCTGCTTTGATGTCTTTCTCTGCTAGGCCTAATATCTAAGCCCTCTCAAAAACAAATTGTGGTCCACTCTTATGTTTCTTTGTGTTCATTATGTTTTGTTAACTGGATGTTTTAGATAATGTATCATAACAATTCTGGATAGTTATCTTCCTCATCTACTCCACAGCCCCCTTTCCATAGTTGTTTCTTCATTTACTTAGAAACTTAACAAAACTAGTTCAATAAGATTTGTTACTGTGCAATTGTTCATCTGTTGGTCATCAGAAGGAAGCCCTGGGCTGAGTGACAGCCTTTTCATTTTTTCAGTGGCATCATTCTTCTAAATAACAAACTTTCTGTTTGTTTGTTTGTTTGTTTGTTTTTCTGGGTGATCTATCTCTACTATCATCACACAAAGATTTTAGCCTCCACGAATTTCTAGTTTGGTCTGTTGCATTTAGCCCTATAGCCTGCACCACCTCTGTGGTCTGATCTGTTTAAAATCAAACTCTTGTAGGAGCAAACCTTGAGCTAATATGAGGCTTTCCCAGATCCTAGGAAACACTCCTTAGATTCTCTGTTAAACTTTTAGTACTATGGCACCATGGGCTATTAGCCTTATCCTAATTGCTCCCTACCAAAAGTTTCGTGGTTTTCTTAGGCTTGAACTTTCCCACCTTCTGTTCCAAACAAATGCATTCCTCTTGAAAAAGCTGTTGAAGCTTTGCATTCTTACAGCCAGCCTATCTCACCTACAGACTTGTCACTGCTCCACAACTGCTACTGAGATGGCAGCCTACTTTTCTTTGAATAACACTACTAGTCTACAAGAGAGTTGTGCAGAGTAACATTGGTCTTCTTGCCCTGGCTTTCCCCACAAAGAACTTCCAGCCAATAAATGAGGGTTAACAGTGAATGGGTCCAGTACTTCCTCTCCCACACACATCCACAGAGGCTACCATATCTGTTTTCTTGAAATAGAACTTTTGCACCACAGCCCTGAATTTAGAGCTTGGAGGAAAAAGAACCTCATCTTCTTGGTCAGTTCACTTAGTATCGGTATACAGCTTCCATTATACTCAACTTCAGAAATCAGAGAAGAGGTGGTAGCAGAGAAAGAAAGGAGCCAGTTGTGGTTGTGGTTTAGATGTCACATCTTATCTCTGTTCTTACTGAGAGTTGGCAAGTTTTCCTAAGAAAAATATTTCATTGGTACATGTACATAAGACAATTTTCAGAGGCTTTAAGTCACTAAATTTTATATTTTCACCAATTATAGTTGTTTCCCTGGTGAGAGAGTCCACAGATACTATTATATTGCCATACTAGAATGGCTTACCTGGTGTCACCTAAAACTGTTACAAATTTTTCAGAATGTTATGGCTGTTTCAAAATCCAAACATGTGGGCCGGGCGTGGTGGCGTACGCCTGTAATCCCAGCACTCGGGAGGCTGAGGCAGGAGGATCGGTGCGAGTTCGAGACCAGCCTGGGCTACAAAAGTGAGGTCAAGGCCAGCCTCAACTGCTTGGCGAGACCCTGTCTCAAAAAGACAAAAAAATAAATAAATAAATAAAAAATCCAAACATGTATTAGGTATCCCCTTACTCAGGGGCACAGAATTTAGGGAAGGACTTTCACATACAAAGATAACAAATAGTCTATAAGGGAAATATGGCAGGTATGAATAAAGAGAGAACTTCTGTTTCTGTAAGTTTAAGTGAACTAAGTAGTAAGGTCCATTCTCATCTTAAAAAACTAAAATGCCTAGTAAGATATTGCTTCAATATTTTATTTACATTAATAATTATTAAACTAGCAGATTACTCAGAAATCGTGGTGGTGCAGGCCTGTAATCCCAGCACTTGGGAGCCTGAGACACGAGGATTGGTGTGAGTTTGAGACCAGCCTGGGCTACAAAAGTGAGCTCAAGGCCAGCGTGAACTGCAGAGCGAGACCTTGTCTCAAAACGACAAAAAAAAAAAAAAAAAAAAAACACCAGAAATCAATAATACATAAAACACAGGACTCAGAAGTAATCACACTGAAAGTGGCTTTCATTCTAAGAATATTTGGTGAACCAGATTAACTTGAGGGTCACTTCTCAAAACTTTTCAGTGCCTAAAGAATATGAGGAAGCCCAGAGCCCACCTGAGGAATCTACAGTAATAGAAGATCATCCCCATAGAAGTTGAAATGCTAAAAGGCTAAAGTGTTAGTATAAGATGAACAAGAAATATTTCCGTTCATAAACTATAAAGAAAAATGCCTGTCTCTTACCTTAGTGCTGACTGGAGATATGAGAATGTCTCTGAGAATTTGTAACTAAACCTTACACTATCTGAAAAAAATCCTGGAGCTATTTAAGCCTGTCTCTGAGAAGCCTCATTTTCCTCCAGACTTCAAAGACTTTTCACAAATAATGTTCTAAGACAGTTATGTTCACAGTCAAAAAATGTACAGGTAAATCGAGAACCAAGAGTAAGAAGCCACAGAGATATAGACACTATATTTATGTCTGCCAAGAAAGTTTTACATATGAAAAAGTAATGATAAAATTCACTGGATATATAAGTTTAAGAAAATATTAAATATAGTTGAACAATTTGGTGAGCAAAACAGCTCATAAATTTTTGTTGGATGCTGGGTTGACATTTATATATTGGTACATTTTACTGACCTCTGGTTCCATTATTACCAATGGGATATCTAATCGTGTCCCTTTGATGATATTTTTCCCTTATCTGGCTGTTGTATTTTTTATTTTTTATTTTTTATTTTTTTTTTTTTTTTTTTT
>PVJA010023129.1:0-20499 GCA_004027025.1 Myocastor coypus
AAAAAAAAAAAAAAAAAAAAAAAAAAAAAAAAAAAAAAAAAAAAAAAAAAAAAGAAATGAAGTAGGACTAGGGAAGTATGTCTTACCAATGCCTCTTGAAGGTAATCTAAGAAAGCGGAGGGGTGTTTCTTCTCTTCTTGTTGAATTGCTGACACTTGAGAATAATTCAGTGGCTTAGACCTTACCCCTTCTTAGACCTTCAAGCACACATGTCTGAAAGTGTCTCCTATTCTAATCTCCCATATAACTGCCAGGTCAGTATGGATCTTGGTAGGGACTGCTTGGTCTCCAGTGGGAACAGACGGTTCCCCTGGCTGCCCGTCCTCTAGTCTTCTGAAATTGACAATATAATATTCATCTCTAAATGGAATAGCAACTTGTGAGGCTGCTCATTTTTCATTGCAAGTCAAAGTTTGGTTTACAATTAACATTACGTCCTTCCAATCTAGCTCCCAAGTCTGAGTGAGACCCCTAAAGATCTCAATATACTAAAATAAAACAAACAAACAAAAATTCAAAATAGGGGCTGGGGAGATGGCTCAGTAGAATAAGTGCTTGCCTGGCAAGGACAGGATCCTGAGTTCACTCCCTGGTACCACAAAACAAAACAAAACAAAACAAAATGAAACAAAGAAACAAAAAGACCTTAATATACTTATCAGGATCATTTAAAAATTTTCCAAGATCTGACTTTAGCTGTTTTAGGTCACTGAGAGAGAAAGGTTCATGAACTCTGGAAGCTCCAAATTGTCCGCTTACCTCTTGTAAAGGATAGTGTCCTTGAGGAGTTTGTCTAAACTTAGCTAAGGATGGGTATAGCCCTGTAGAGGGTTGGATTTCTGCTGGTTTTGAAGTTCCATCCTCTAAACTAGAAGGGCAAGCAGGGAAACCGTACTTCTAGTAATGGTGGGCAAGGCCGTGGCTAAGGCTGTCTTGTTCTCAGGCGCTGGTGTACTGCAGGTCTTAGGGCCCTGAGGTCTCTGGTCTCCCTGTGCTTATGTCTACACTCTAAAACTAAATGAGATCTATTTTTTAATGCAAAAAAAAATTTGAACATAAAGTGTTTCTGACCATTTTTCTTCTTTTTACAGTAACTTTCTGGTTGTAAAATGGTGTCATAATTGATACTTCCCTCTGCATTCCATTTTTGGCTCTAGTAGGTATGCAGGCCACGCACAAGTACAGAAAAATATTAAACAGCTTTTTCTCAGACTTTATGGGTCAAATGCGTTCCAGTGCTTAACAATGCACTCTAAAGGGGTAAGTGACTTTTGACTGTGAGGTTCCTATATCTGGAATACAATAAGAAATTAACATTTAAGGCATTTCCCCCCTTATTTCTAATTGATTCCCTCCCACCAAGGCACCCCTTGAGTAGCCCTCTCCAGAGCAGGCAGAGGCTCATGTTGGAGAGAGGGGAGACAAGAGCCTACCAGCCTGTGCACCCTCAAACTGTGCTGATTCTTCACTCCTGAAACATCTCACAAACTCTTCACTTCTTCTTCTTTTTTTTTTTTTTTTTTCTTTCCTTTTGGTGGGACCGGGGTTGAATTCATGATCTTGCACTTGCCAGGCAGGCACTTGTGCCACGGAGCTATCTCCCCTGCCCTCTTCACTTACTGTCATTGAATATTTGTAAATATGTCAAAATTGGCCTGATGACAGGGATATCAACAAAAGGAAGCATAACTATCGTATTGAAAGGTGAGCCGGAAGCAGAGCACTTTCCCCACTGTGCTATAAAAAGGATCACCTTTGGAGACAGACAAAATGACTAGAAGAACTCTGCCTGGGCCCTAGGGCAGGGAAATCTCCAAGACACTGTTTTTTACTTTTATTTTTATTTTTTGTGGGACTGGTGTTCAAACTCATGACCTTACACTTGCCAGGCAGGCACTTGTGCCACGGAGCTATCTCCCCAGCCCTGACACTTTTTTTTTTTTATCTAGTCACCAGAGCAACCTTTCCTAGAATCAGGCTATAGTAAATCTTTGGAGGTCACAGGTTAAACTTATGTTTATTATCCAGCAATCACATTTTACATGTTCGTAAAAACATGTTAAAGCCAAAAAAACCTGTTTCCTACATGTAAGGCACAGATATAAATCATTTCCTGATAGCCACTGTAGAACATAACTATTGCAAGCTGTCTCAGCCTAATCTCTCTCTCTCTCTCTCTCTCTCTCTCTCTCTCTCTCTCTCTCTCCAGGGATCAAACTCAAGACCCTGTACTTGCCAGGTCAGTCTAATTTCTGAAAGGAGTAACTCATTAAATTGTCCTACTTAAAAGCTCAGGTATGAGGCAGGAGGATCAGTGCGAGTTTGAGACCAGCCTGGGCTACAAAAGTGAGGTCAAGGCCAGCCTGAACTGCACAGTGAGACCCTGTCTCAAAAAGACAAAATAAATAAGTAAATAAGTAAATAAATAAATAAAAGCTCAGGTAGAATTCTTAATTTACTAGTAAAGAGAGAAGAAATACAATAGGTAAATGGAGATCTTTCAGTGGTCAAGAGCCAGCTGACATCAAGTACCTTTAGGTGTCAGCCAGAGAGTAGCCCTGGCCATGATCCCTCAGGTGTTATCAGTGCCTATTGGCTCACAGAACCAGACATCCATCTCCAGAAAGGAATCCAACAGGTTCTCTGGTCAACATTCCATCAACCATAGGTTTCAATGGGGATTCACCAAAGAACAGCTAGGGAAACCTGTCCTCTGCCTTAGAGAGTGGCAACTTTTCTAGGAGCATTTACTAGCTGGCAGAGTAATCACTGTTTGTCCCAAGTTTATAAGGGATAGTTAAAAGCCTGAACAAGCTTACCTAGCACTTTACAACAAAGGTTTTAAAGTTCAAAACTTAGTTATTAAGAACCTAAATGATAACCAGGAGAAAAGGTTGAGATCCTCCCTCACATTAAATGTGTTTTGGTCCCATAAGTGTGCTGCTTTTGGAGATAGCTCCTTCTGGTGTCACCCAGAAGTTGGTTCTCTCCACTGTATCTCTGGTTTAGCTTCCTGAAGGAGACCTGCTCAGAACACTAAGCTGTGACACGGCTTTTATTTTTTTTTGTCTTTTTGAGACAGGGTCTCGCTATGCAGTTCAGGCTGACCTTGAGCTCACTTTTGTAGCCTAGGCTGGTCTTGAACTCACACTAATCCTCCTGCCTCAGCCTCCCAAGTACTGGGATTACAGGCGTGTGCCACCATGCCCAACTTGGGACATGGCTTTTATATGTGTCCTCCTGGATGGGCATAGTTCTCTTTGTCTCATCTGATGCATAGATGGGATATGTGTCCTTTTTCTAAAATGACTTCCCATTGGGCGTGGTGGGGCATGCCTGCAATCCCAGAACTTGGGAGGCTGAGGCAGGAGGATCAGTGCAAGTTTGAGGTCACTCTGGGTTACAAAAAGTGAGCTCAAGGCTAATGTGAACTGCATAGTGAGACTCTGTCTCAAAAAGCCATAAATAAATAAATGAATAAATAAATAAATAAATGATTTCCCTGTCTTTGGCATTAACCAATGCTCATTTTCTAAGAGCTTTACTTAGTTGAAACAGTCCACAGTTGTTCTAATTTTACATGCCTTTAAAAACGAAAGTACAAAGAGGTGAGAAAATTCGGAGTAAAGTCAAAGAAAGGAAACTGAAACAGAGCAGGCCTGACATTTTCCCTAGCATGTACAGGGGGATCAGAACTAGTCTGTCCCAGTGAAACCTGTCCTCCATGTCTTTAAGAATGGTTGCTGAAGGGGGCCGGGGAGATAGCTCCATGGCACAAGTGCCTGCCAGGCAAGTGCAAGGTCATGTGTTTGAACCCTGGTCCCGCAAAAAAAAAAAAAAGAATGGTTTCCGACCTAATGTCATTGAGTTGGCAAAAGGAGTCCCATGTTTCATATACAGGCATGAATATTTTCTAAGTCTGCTAGATCTAAAAGTCTCATTTATCAGAAATTTATGTAAAACCCCCCAGGGGGCTTACGAACATTCTCTCTAGTGCTATTGTCTAAAGTCGAGCAAGGAATATCAGTACATTTAGCAACTAGTTCAAATGCAACATATACAAGTATAAAAAGTCCCATTAGAGAAATATCATAACCTTACGACATTTCCATATTTCCTTTTTTTTTTTTTTTTTAAAAAAAACAACTTTATTTATGTTATGGCTGGCTCAGCCTGACTTGGGGATGGGACTGGTATAGCATATGGTGCCAGGGATCTAACTGTGGTCCCTGTGGTTCCCTACGCAGGAGCTTTTGACTGCTGAGCTATCTCACCAGCCCACATTTCCACATTTTCACTTAGGTTTATCAATAACATTTTGACCACCACTTTAACAAAACCATGTAAAAGACAAAGCATAAGGAATTGTAAGCAATTTTAACCAAACTATATGAGACAAAACTGTATGAGGCAAAGCGTGAACAATTATGAGCAATGAGCAAACACATTATTAACATTTGAAGCATAAAAATGTTACCTAAGCAGGGCCCAGCGGGATGGCTCAGTGGTCTAAAGCGCCTGTTTGGAGAAGCTTGGGCGGCTTCAGGGACCGCAGTTCGATCCCTGGCACCACATGCTGTGCCAGCCCTGCCCTCCAGGCGGGCTGAGCCAGCCATGAAAATGAGTGAATAAACAAACAAGGGTTTCTGAAATAAGAAAAAAAAAATGTTACCTAAGCAAGTCCCAATCCAGAATTTATGGAAGAAAAGTCAACTTAGACCTTGGTCCAATGATCTCGGTGGATGACTTCCAAATGATGCAGGGGAAAAATGAAACTCCTGACCTGAAAGATACTTGGATAAGTTTGTGTTCTCTAAAACTGAAGCATGAGGGCCAGCGAGATGGCTCAGGGGTCGAAAGCGCCCACGGAGGAAACTTACGGCCAGCACTGCGACCGCTCCTCCATCCCTGGCACCACATGCTGCGCACCCCCACCCCAGGGCGGGCTGAGCTGGCCATAACACAAACAAATAAATGAGGTTGAAGAGAAATAAATAAAAAAATCTTAAAAAAAAAAAAACTGAAGCATGAATTTTAGGAATAAAATGGAGGTTAAGAGTAGAATATTGGGGGGAAAAAAAAGAATAGAATATTGGGAAAGAAAGCTTCTGTCTCAGAGGGGGACAGAAGGGGGCCCTAGTGGGTTTCCCGGGAAGTTGCCTTTTTCAGGGGTCTTATAGGGCAAAACCATGTGACAAGGTGAGCCTCAGGTGGGCCTAAGGTCACTTTTAGGTGGGCATGAGGTAGGACAAAACTGGCCAACCAAAGAGATTACAAGCACCACTGCTCAGGTAAATTGATTAAATTGGAATGAAATTGGGAAGCATGGCGTGTAGCAAGCAGGCGTGAATACAGAATAAGGGCTCTTCCTGTTAGGGTTGGGTTAATGACTCATTTAGGCTCTTTTAAGGTGACTGATACCTATTTAGAGCATCAGTCCCTGGGGCCGGTGAGATAGCTCAGTGGTCTACAGCGCCTGCTTAGGCAGCCTCCGGGACCCTGGTTCGATCCCTGGTACCGTGTGCTGCACCAGCCCCGCCTCCAGGGCAGGCTGAGTTGGCCATAACATAAATAAATAAGTTTTTTTTTTTTTTTTTTTTTTAAAGAATACCAATCCCTGATAGACATCCTTAAGGAAATATGTGGCTACGTTTCTTTACTCTTTTGTCCCAAGGTCTGGCCCACAGCAGGGTGTCTGCCCCTTGCAAAGCTGCAGAGTCACGTCATCGTCTTCCATACTGTCCCCGAGGCCTGGCCCTGTCTGACTGCCTATACTATTTCTATCTAGTTTAGCTGCCTACCACAGAATGGCTTAGGCATGGGCCGTGCTGGAGCTTGGGACCACGGCCCAGGGCCTTCACACTGAGCTACGTTATTTTCCCCAAAATATACCTTGTGGCTTGCATACAACTCAGTCTTGGAGAGCAGCAGGGCTTGGGAGGGGAGGCAGCCAGGCTTGGCCACATGGGCCCAGGACTCTGAGGGAGGCAGTCTCAGCCTGGTCAGGTACAGCCTGCTCTCAGACCAGGGCAGAGGCCGTAGCCTAGGAGCTGGGAGGGGGTCAGTCCTCCAGACAGGGAAATATTGGGGATCCTGCAGGCTCGGGCAGGATGTGGGTTCAGGGACCATGCAAGTGAGCATATCAGGGAGTCCTGGAAGGGGACAACGGGGCAGGCATGTGGGACGCAGCTGGAGGAGCCCTGGGTGCCGAGCCCATCCCCCACCTGTATGGGGCTGGGGGCTCCCCACTCCCCTCAAGGACAGTTCCTCCGCCCTTCCTGTGCTCACTGTTGCCCCAGCTCAGGGGGTCCAGCTGCTCCGTGCTGTGTTGCGGCGGCGGTCGGGGGGCGAGGGGGGGACAGCAGACAGGCTGGGGGCGAGGCTCTGTTAGTGGGAGGCAGGGATGCTTCCCTGGCCACAGGCTCCACAGTGACTCCAACCCTATGGAATGGGGACAGTGCCAGCAGATGTCAGACCCACAGTCAGTGCCAGCCCCTCCTCCAGGACAGGCACCTCATGCCTGGTGCTGGGGAGGGGCAGAAGTCCCCGAACGGGACCCCTAGGGACTGCCTCCCTGAAGCGGGGTCTCCACGTTGGCCAGTCCTGGGGCCTCGCCAGGAGGCCTGGGCACCCCTGGCCTGCGCTGTGGCCCCTTCTCTTGGCCTGCTCCTCACACAGTCTGGCCCCTGCCACTCCTCTGCACACTTACAGCTCCTTTTTAAATTTATTTTGAGATGGGGTTTTGCTAACTCACTCACTCACCCAGCCTGGACTTGAACTTACGATTCTCCTGCTTGAGCCTTCCAGAGTGCTGGGATTAGAAATGTGTGCCACCATTTCCAGCTCCTGCCTACACTTGTACAGGGCTCATGGTCCACATGAGCACCCTGTGAGTCTCCATAGCTGACCTAACCACTGTAACCAAGTGCTTCATTAGGGCACCTTTCTGTGTATGCTTCCAGAGGGAGGGAGCCTGGCCGGCTGGGCCCTGGATGCCGCATGACTCCCCTTCTCCTCCTTTCCTCTGCTGTCCCTCCCTCTGTCCCTGTCCTCCCCTCCCCTTTCTCAGTTTGGCTCTCTATCCCCAAGGGCCCTTCCTGGAAAGGACTCCCCATAGCTTTCATCTTGGCCCTTCTGGTCCCTTGGAAACTGTTCTGGAGACCAGATCCTGATCGAGGGGGGCCAGTGGGGCATAGGTCCCAGGTCCCCCAGCTCTGGCACCCATGCTTGGGAGTGTGTAGTGGCATGGGGGCGAGGCTGGAAGGCGAGGAAGTGGTAGCCTGGGGCGTAGGAGGAGAAATAGGTTTCACCAAGGTTTCCTCAGATTTCTCAGCTTCCCCATCATACCCCAAGGGGAAGGAGGAGGTCTTGAGAGGGGAAGAGGCTGGGCCAGGGGAGCAGGAGTCCCAGCCTGTTCAGAGGTGAACCTGAAAGCTGGAGCTCTCTTTCTGTCCTCCCCAGGCTTCCTGCTGGGCCAGGGAGTCCCCTGTGGTGGGCAGAGTCATCCCAAAAGCTTGGGGTGGCTGACTTCTCTCCTTGGGGCTTCTTTGCTCTCACCCTGCTTGGGAAGAAGACCCATGGCCCGGGAGGCCCCGTACCTGCCATGCCCCCTGCTGCTGGTGCTCCTGGCCTTGGGTGAGGAGCAGGGGTGAGGGTGGGGAGAGGAGGTGCCCAGAGGGGGTGGGGAGAGTGCTGGGCACTCCGTGTTTGGCTCTGGGATACACCCCGAGTGTGGCCATGGTGACAGTGGCTCCCCGAGGTGGAGAGGCCCTACTGCCCAGCCACGTATGAAAGCTGGGGCCTCCTGACCTAAGCATGTATTTGTAGGCACCTGGGCCCAGAACATGGAGTTTTGGAAACTGGAGGAGGGTGAGACGCTGTCTGTGAGCTGTGAGCACCAGGCGCACGATAGAGGACAGGTGAAAGCTTGGTGTCAGGTGACGTTGGCAGATGTTTGTCACTTCTTAGTGACGAGTCAATACTCCTGGGATCCAAGATATTCCATCAGGGATCTCAGGCTGTACAGCTTCGAGGTCACCATGGCTGGGCTCAGGGTAAAGGACACGGGATTCTACTGGTGTGGATTCCTTGAAAATGGCAAGATCCGCATTCTCAAAATCGTGCGCCTGCTGGTGTCTAAAGGTGAGTCTGCGTAGGTCGGACCCCAGGGTTCAGCCTTCCGGACCCAGCAGGGGGCAGAGCTGGTGCGAGCGACCCTAGAAATCCTTCCCTTCCGCCCTCTGCTGGCTGAAGGCTGACACTCGCGGTGGCCCGCCGGGGAAGGGCAGAGCCAGCTCTGGAACCAGACCTGCTGGTTCCCGGTTCGTTCTTCCCCATCACAGGTGCCTCTGAACACTTGGGCGTGGCCGCTAGCAGGTCTCCTGCACTGGCCCAGAAGACTCTTAGAACTTCCCTGCACCTTAGCATGGCTGTGCTGTGTGAAAGCCCATTCCTGGGTACCCTTACCCTGACCCTGAGCCCAACGGTCAAAGGACTGTGGGGTCCACTGCACAAATTGGGCACCACAGGCCAAGAAGGGCGGGGAGGCATGTGGACAGACCGGACCAGCTGGCCAGAGGCAGACCTGAGACTTAGGGGCTGGGATTGGGGGGTTATATAGGGGCACATTGGGGTCCTCCCACCCAGAGGCTCCTGTGTGTTCCTTCTGAGAGCTGCAGAGGTGTCAGGTTCCCTGCATTTACTCATGATGTTCTGAGCTTGAAGGTACCCCTGGGGTTCCTCGGTGCGGGGCCTGCCTGGCTGTTTGGGATCTTGGTGCCCCAAGGTGATTCTTTGCCCAGGATTAGACTCAGTGCCCAGTCCACATTGTCCTCCAGGGCTAGGAATGGGCTTCTGGTACCCAGGTGTGTGTGTGTGGGGGGGCAGGGGACAGATACCCCACTTATTGTCATCTCTCACAGCTCTAACCCCACGCACCCCCAGGAGCACTCAGAGGACCGTGACACTCCGAGCCCCCGCCTCTGCCACCAGCCCAGCTACTGACAGGTACTGCCAGCCCTGCCCTCCATCTCTTTCTCCTCTCTGGGCCCGTTGTCTCAGTTCCCGCTCAGACAGACACACCAGCTCTCAGGGGATGGAGTTGGGGTCAGACGGGCCACCCTGGGTCACTTTCCTCGGCCTCGGTTTTCTCATCTGCAAAAGGAAAACAGTAATCTCTTCCTCTTATGTCAAATGTTGTCACTCTTGGCTGAGTGGACAGCGGGAGTCAGCTGATTTCTTTGTCCCAGGGTGCTACTCTGCATTGTCATGCTGAACACAGTGTTTGGCCTTTACCCACTGGACGCAGGGAGTGCAAACCACGCCCTGTCAGATGTGGCCCCCAAACGCCTCTAGACATTACCAGAGGGGCTTTGTGAGACAAGGTCACCCCACCTCACGAACCTTTTCTTTCTAGCTACTGTGAGGATCGGGCTGGATTTGGATTACCCAGCCCACGGCAGGCACAAGGCCACAGCACCAGGGCCTAGGGAGTGGGCCTGCCCTGAGTTACTCCAGCCGCAGCCTGACTCCTCCTCATCACTGCCTGACTCTGCAGGCCCCAGGCCCTAGGCCGGTGTCTGATCCTCTCTACCCACCATCCCTGGACTATGTAGCAAGACTGGCTCAAAAAACCGAGCCAGGGCTGGCAAGATGGCTCAGTGGTCTAGAACATCTACTTAGGAGAGCTTAGGCTAACTGCAAAGACTGCGGTTCGATCCCCGGCACCACGTGCTGTACCAGTCCTGTCTTCAGGGTAGGTTGAGCCAGCCATAACATAAATAAATAAAGTTAAACAAAAAAAAGCCAAACTAAACCAATGCAAAAGCAGGTACCCAGGTAGCAGTGATCTGCTGAGCTGAGAAGTATTGTTGGAGCCACCCCTCTTCCGTTGCAGGCCTGACACCCTCCTTCAGGGTCCTTGAGGACAGGAGGGTGTGTACTTTAGGGTTTTTCCTTTGATGCCAGGCAGTCTTTATTTTCTTTACAGTCCTGGGGACTGAGCACAAGGCCTTAACAGTGAACTACATCCCAGTCTTCAAGACATTTTTTTATGAAGTTGCCCAGGCTGCCCCGAATGCTGGGGTTAGCCCCAGGCAGGCCCTCCGGCCGAGTGCCCTAAGGGCTGAGGACAAAGATCCCGGAGCAGAGCAGGCAGGAGCAGCTGGTTGAGGAGCAGAGGCGGGGAGCGTGCAGAGCCTCCCACAGGGGCAGAAGGGAAGCTGGTGACACCACGGGGAAGGGACAGGCTGCCGCCGCCTGCTAGAGCCCTCAGGAGTGGCAGGAAGCCAGGAAGCCCGCTGTGACCACAGGCAGCGAGGCTGGGCTCTGACTCCTCCCCTCCGCTCCTTGTCCCTAAGTCCAAGTGGCTGGAAGTCGAAGGGGGTCGTGGTGGGCGTGGTGGTGGGCGTCCTGCTGCTGCTGGGCCTCAGCGTGCTCACAGGTCTGTGCCTCCGGAGAGCCCGAGGAGGAGCCCGGAATGGTGAGTCTGCTGGGAGCCAGCTAGCTATCTCTTCACCCACGTGCCTACAGCCGGGCGTGCTTGGATCCACGCGGGGTCGCATCGTTACGGTTAAGAACTTTTGAATGAGTTTACATAAAGACCTTTGCGGTAACATGTCTTCCTCGGTGTGGGGGAGGGGCAGGGGAGGTACAGGTCCAAGGGCCCGGCGTAGCAAACACGAAGCGTGAGCGAGCGGAAAGATCTCCTGCCGACCCGCCCCTCACCTTAACATTCTCACAGGTGAGAGAGGAACCCACCGCATCTATGAGAACTTTCCAGGCCCGAAGGAGAGCGCTGTGAGTAGTGGCGTCCCCTGCACCCCACCCCCCCAACGTCCCAAAGTTCCTGGTCCCCTCCTGTTTCAGTTCCCCAGCCTGCACTCACTCGCTGCTTCCACTTACCTAAATCTTGACGCATACACTCCTGACTGCCTGTGGCCTTGTGGCCCTGTGGCCCTGCAGCTCTGTGGCCTGGCCTGACCACACAGTTGCTTTCCTAGATTTCCCAATTCCAGCCTGTGACAGACGTTGGCTAATCACTGGGCCCTCGGCAAGGCTCCTGGGGCGCCCTCACTGCCGAGAACTCCGTGGTTCCCCGTAGCTGGGTCTGTCCCATCTAGGGTCCTGCAGCCCTCGAGGCGCAGATCCAAGGGCTGCAAGGACCCGAAGTCCTGGGTCCGACCCCCCACTGCCAGGCCACTGCTCCCCAACACGCGCTCAGTGCTCCTCCTGCTTGGGTGTGCGCGGAATTCACTGGGAGAACTTGTTGAACAGGGTTTCCCAGGGCCACTCCAGGCTCTCGGGGCTGTCGTTGCTTCTAGGCTGGGAACAAGCTCCAGGTTGCAGGTGCTCCTGCTGGCTGCCTGGCCTGCTTAGGCATCTCTCTTGGGGTGAAAGCAGCTTTGTCCGGATCCTTCTTCCCAGAATTGTCCAAGGGTCACGGACTTTTTTTTTTTAATTTCTTTATTTATTTTCTTGTTTTAGAACCTTTATTTGTTTATTCACTCATTCTTATGGCTGGCTCAGCCCGCCCCAAGGGCAGGGCTGGCGCAGCATGTGGTGCTGGGGGTCGAACCGCAGTCCCTGAAGCCGCCCAAGCTTTCCCAAGCAGGCGCTTTAAACCACTGAGCCATCCCGCCGGGCCCAGGGTCACGGACTTCTGTCTATCTACTTTTATTCCCAGGACTTTGAGCAGCCAGTCCCCTCTGACCAGGACGTCGGGACCATCCACTACGCCTCCCTCATCCACCTAAGTCCCTCTGGCACCAAGGACCCCACCGACTCTGATAGCCGCTTCCTGTCTGTGGAATACGCTGACATTGCTGGACGCAGGCCCCAGCCCTCAGCACCCCCCGCCCTTGACGAACAGCCTGGGAGCTGAGGGCCTGTGGGGCTCGCTGGGCAGCGGGAGCTGCTCAGGTGCTCCCTGGTATAAAGCTACTGTGCCCACCAAGAGGTGACTTTGCATAGCGGATGTGGCCAGCTTGGTCAGGGCCAGTGTCCTGCTATAGGGAGGGGAGGCAGGAGGAGAGGAGGGCTGTTGGCACAGCAGAGGGTGTCCAGCCCTGCTCGGCTGTCCAGGCCTGGGAGAGATCCTCCCGGGACAGAGAACAACAGGACGAGGGCCTATTCTCTCCTCCCTCGGTGCCAGCCACTTCCTTCCTGGCCAGGGTACGGGTGTCCGGTGGGTTGTGCAAGTCCTTCTGTCACTGCCTGTGTGGCAGGGAAGCCAGGTGAGGGTGTGGCCCCGCTCCCAGAAAGCTCCCTGGTTGCTGGCCTCCTGGTGCTGCCTTCTCGGCTGTCAGGGATTCCCACCATCCTGCCAGGCAGAAGGCTGGACCGCGGGCACTGTCCGCCGCTCAGACATCTCCTGGAGCTCTGCTGCACGCACGGTTCCCTCTGTGGAGATTCGTCTGCCCGCCACGGGCATCGGCGCCTCCGTCATGCAGCCTGGACTCAGGGACCCCTACTGCCCAGCTCTAGTACCTTCTTAATTCCCTGCTTCCTACAAGTGACAGAACTCAGCTTGGGGACTCCAAGTGGGCAGGAGGGTGGGAAGTCAGGGAAGCTACTGTCACCTCTGGCTGCCGCTGTCTGTCTTCCAGGGTCCCCAAGTGAGGCTGGGGTTCTCTCCCCAACCTTGGGGTCCATGGAGATGCAGGTCATACCTGTGTATGAGCCAGCATTTGGGATGGAAGTGGTGGGCACAGGGAGGGAGCGGGCATTCCGAGTGTCGCACTGGCTCCTGGACTTTCTGCCCTCTGCTGCCTGAGGGCCCTCCTCCCTGAAATCCAGAGCTGAGCATTAGAGGTCAGCAGCCCTGCACCTGAGGTCCCAACCCCACCGACCCAGCCTTGCTCTGAGGCTCCCTAGCACTCCCCGACAGACTCCCATGGCCTCGGTCCTTCGGGACTCTCCCCCACCTGTGCCCCTGCCTTTATCTTCACCAGGTGCCCCATCCTGGGTCTCTGCAGCACCAGGAGCCATGCATGGGGGCCAAAACCCCAGGGCTTTGCTCTGTGTGGTGCTCCCGGAGCTCACTGGCTAATCCACATTCATGAACAAGGAGTTAAGGTTGCCAGGCTCCGGGCCCAGGACTGGGGCTCCTGAGATTCAGCCAAAGGCGCCGAGCCTTTGCCTGTGCTACTCCGAGGCAGGGCTTGAGGATCTTGTAAGTGCAGTACCCCCTCCATCCTACAGAGGGAGAAATCGAGGCTCAGAAAGATGAAGTCATTCCCCAAGGTTACACAGCTAAGTAGATCGTGAACCTTAGGTTCCACAAGGGGGCTTCTGGATCGCAGTCTACCTCTGTGGGGTGTGTGTGTGTATGTGTGTGTGTGTGTGTGTGTGTGTGTGTGTTTTGGGTAAGTGTGTGAATAATGATAACACAGGGCCTGGGAGAGGCGACGGAACATGGGACCGTTGTTGGACACACAGAGCCGAGAAAGAAAGGAATGACCCCAAGGCTGGATGAAACCAGCCACAGGGTCTCCCTGAGATTAGTCTCTAAGTGATCCCCAAGCCAGGGAAACTTCCCACATTTATTGAGGGCCACAAACAGGCTAAGGAGTGTGCGTAAGTAATTTGGCGGAAACAAACTGCCATCTCTATTGCCTTTTGGCATTCACCAACTAGTTTACAAGTCACTAGTTGGTAACTTCCCAAGTAAAGAAACAAGGAACAGGTGGGACGCTGTCCAGGAATCTGTCACTACCTTCTGTCTAGCTTGAGGGAACTGCGAGGAGCCAGTCTCCGGAAGCTCTGTGTTTTGTTCGTTGCTTGCTGGGTACAGTGAACTTCTGTGACATTTTGTGAGAAAATCTCTGTGTGGCCTAGAGGACTCAGATTAGACACCAATTAGGAGAGATCCCCCCATTATTCCTCTTCCTCAGTAGCCCGGAATAAGAGGGTTCCTTCTTCCCTCCCTGCACCTGCTCCAGGGACAGGGCTGCCCCTACTGCCCTCCAAAGCCCAGAACTCCCTTTCCAGAGCTGTGACCCCAGGAATGTATATCTCTTCCTACCTCAGTGCCTATGCACTGTGCCACTAGGTCCTATACTGGAGGTGTCTGAGGAGGAGAAGGGGAGAGGGGCTCTGTCTTAGCCCTTGGGGCCCTGGTAGGTTTGAATACCCTGTGAGCGGCACCCCCAAATCTGCGGAGTGGGGTGTGTGTGACACACTACGTTAGCCATCAACTCCTCTATTTTTCAGAAACTAGTTTCTCAATCCGTTTAGTCTTTTCATAGTTTGTTATGCAGCAACAAAAAGTCAAAACACAGAGGAGAGGAAACCAGGGGGAGCAAAGTCACCAGGGGTCCAAGATGGATGTACCTCACCAGAACTAGACTCAACTCTAAGCAGTAGTCACTGTGTCCCCCTGGAACGAAGGTGGGCAGAGGTGAGGAACAGACCCATGTGTGCGCAAAGCCTGATGGGAGACAGAGCAGGGATCTGAAGTAGGAGCAGTGGCCGGAGCAGTTACCTCAGGGCCCACGGTGGTCTGTCTGTCCAAAGGTGGAACACGCACAGCAGCATTCTCCCTTCGGTCTGACACAAACACGAATCCCAGGTGGGTTACAAAGCTAGACGTGTGTGACTAGCCAAACGATAAGAGGTTTAGACAAATGTTTGGGACTCCAGGGTGCAGAAAGACATCCAAGATGCAAACCATAAAGGTAGATGATGTAACCGGCTTGGCTCTATGCAAGTGGGAACCTTTGGTACCAAAGAAGATGCCAAGAACAATGGGAAAAGGTGAGACCCACAGAAGGGCCAGAAGCGTGCAGAGCGTGTAAAGGTAAAGCCTTGTGCCCAGGAATCGTGCTGAGCTTGTGCACATCAGTAAAAAGGACAAAGCACTTCCAGTCTGCATATGGGTGAAAACAGACCAAGACCAAGAGATTTTGAAGTAGAAGCTCTTCTTGTAAACCCTCAGCCCTCAGGGAGGCCTCTCCAGGGCCTACACTCCTGCCTGTCTTCTCCCCTCTACCTATCTTGTCTTCTCCTGTGGAGCTCCCTTCCCTGGCTGGAATTCCCCCAGTCCCTTCCTCTGCGCATGGTGACTTCCTGCGTCTATGCCACTGTAAACCCGGCTGTGTGGTACTCTGTCTTTGGTGGGGTTTCAGCCTAGGAAACTCTGGCCGACACCAAGATGTAGGTTTGTGTTGTCCAACTCCACATTTATCATGCTGTCGGTGGCTGGTGGCCGCTGATGTCTCCTGAGTGCTGCCTGGATCTTGGGCCCTTTCCCTGCTCCCTGGAGGTCGGTGGTGTTGCCCTTGCAGGAAAGAGCTAAATCTACTCAGCCAGAACTTAAGAATCAACAAAGTGGACCCCGGCTGTGAAAGCGTCCCCCCACCTCACTCCGATCTCTCTGGTCCCTCTGCTGTGTGTGGATGGTGTGAATGGTGTGGAGGTCTGGGCAGGACTCAGGTTAGAGGTGAAGTCAGTTACCAGGCAGGGACCTTGGCCCAGAAGAGAACTGGATCTCGAGTTGAACTGAGTGAGCTTACTGAAGTGTTTGCAGTATTCAGATCCACTTCCTGATATTTCATAAAACATTAACATCTCAATAGACATTACATTAGTGTCCTGTGAAGACAACCCATGCTGCGAATACATTTTCCCCAGATATTTTAATAAGTACAGTGTGTTTATCGAAAATTGCAAGAGTCAATTCTTTTTTTTGGGGGTGGGGACAGGGTGTTGCTACGCAATTCAGGTTGTCCTGGAGCTCAATTTTTTAGCCCAGGTTGGTCTTGAACTTGCACCAATCCTCCTGCCTCAGCCTCCCAAGTGCTGGGATTACAGGTGTGAGCCACCACGCCAGGCCAATATTCTATTGTTAATGGAATCGCTGAGCTGCACATCCAGGGCGAGGATACCTGGGTCTAAACCCAAGCCCCAACTTTTACTGGCTGCAGGATTCTAGACAAGCTATTTAGTTTCTCTGCACCTCAGTTATCCCGTATAATTATGTTATTACTGCGTAGGTGACAACGTAACACGTTGCCTGTTAGTGTCCCCACATACGGGGCTGCAGCCCACAGTACGCTCTCGCTACTGGGCACAACGATGCATACTGATGTCCTCATTATGGAGCATTTGGGGGAATGGTGAGCACAGAATATGCACTCAGTAAAATGCTGGTGTTCTAAATGATGAAGGCAGGAACAACGTTTTCCTCTTTAGAGTGACTATTGTCTTTTTCACACAAAGTTATAAGTATGGCATTGGAAGGAGAGGATGATATGCAAAGAGACGAAGGTGTGCTGTGTATAGCTGTCCACTCTCCACAGGGGTGTCAACATTAGGGACTACAAGCCAGTACTGATATCTGTTTTTTTTTTTCTTCTTGAGACAGGGTCTTACTATGCAGTTCAGGCTGGTCTTGAGCTTTTTTTTTTTCTCCTTGGGATTGGGGATTGAACTCAGGTCCTTGTGTTTGCCAGGCAAGTGATTATTCTACTGAGCTGTCTCCCCAGCTCCCCAAACCAGTACTGATAAAAAAGGAAGAAGGAAGAAGAAGAAGAGGAGGAGGAGGAGGAAGAGGAGGAGGAGGCAGTGGCGGCGGCGGCGGTTGGGGAGATAGCTCCGTGGTCTGAGCACCTACCTGGCAAGCACAAGGACCTGAGTTTAATTCCTGGTACCACCACATGACATGCTGGCCATAGAAAGAAACCAGGTGCGTCAGCCTCGGCACCTGACCTCAGAACCGAAAGTGGTGGCGCACACCTGTGATCCCAGGGCTGGGGGAGGCTGAGACAGGAAGATCACTATCAGTCTGAGCTGCGTAGCAAGACCTTGTACCAAATAAAAACTTTTATGAAAGATGAAAAAATATTTAAACTGTGTTAACGCACTTTATGTAGTCAGCATAATACACTTAACCTTAGCCTAAAGGCTGAGAAACAATTAGTCAGCATAATCGATACACTGTCCCTGAGTGCGACAGTTGGCACGCGGGGGCGGTGGGTGGGGACACTGACTGTGGATGGAAAGTGTGGTGTTTTGTCTGCACAAAAGTACGTACCACGTATCCACGATCCCACCTGCGTCAGGCATGCACCTTACAAGCGCTTTTCTGCCTTGAGTCATATTTTTAATACAAAGGTCTTTCAATGCTAGCTTTTTAAAATTGCTATTTAAAAAAATTCTGCTTAAAGTTTCTGAGAAGCAGTTAATTTTGCAGCAATTGATTCGTCTTAAGGGCTATTTTTGCTTTTTAAAAAAATCCTAAGCTCAAGTGATAATTCCACAGATCTCGCTGACATCCCCCAAAGTGTAATTTCTGAAAAGGTTTCCGGGAGAGAAAGGTTTTCCTTCGGGTGATCCCGAGCACGCTTGCGCTGTGGACTCGCCTCGTAGCTCAGACCCGGGCATCCCAGGGAAACAGCGCCACCTTCTGGGAAGTGACTATAACCACGGTTGCTCATTAAGACCTTGGGGCTTTCAGGGACATCAGGGCATGGAAGGAGGAGAAAAAGGAGACAGACAAATTACCCGCCCTCTCCCCCTGCTCCGCCAACTCCGGACAGGGTCTCCTCCCAGCCCCCATTAGTGAGGCAAAGGAAGGACAAGGCGAAGCATGTCCAGGGTGCGGCAGACATGGGGCGGGGGGAACCAGAGAACGTCGAAGGTGACATACCGTGGTGGCATGCTACCTAAGGAGGCTTAGGCGAGAGGACTGAATATTCCAGTCTCTCCTGAGCAATGTATCAAGCTTGCTTCTCAAAATAAAATTTTTTTCTTGTTCTAATAAAGTACTGGGAATCGAACTCATGACCTCACACACTCCAGGTTGCCCTGTGCGGTGGAGCCATATCCTCAGCCCTCAGAACAATGCTGTGAAGCGCGGCTGGAGATGTAGCTCAGCGGCAGAGCACTGAGCTAGCATATGCAGGGCGCGAGGTTCAAACCCCAGTATCTGAGGGTGGCAGAAAAGGCAAGCCTGGGCAGGAACGGGGAGGAGCGGCCATTCATGGCTTCTTAGGGGACGGATATACTGAGGACACTGCAGACCATGAACGAGAGGCCCGGGTAGGAGAAGAACCCTGTTTCTTGTTTCTGCATTTAATACTCACTGTAGAATATTTCTCTCATGGATCATGACAGTGGGTGTTCTTGCTCCCCCCGCCCCCCTTCGCCAACGGGTCTCCAGCAGAGTCCACCTCTGTCCTACAATACAGTTCAGTTCCGGGGAGACCTGCCTGGAAGCAAAGTCAGACCCCGGGGCACAGGACTGAGACCCACAGAGCCCCCTGCTAGTCCAAGTTACCACCTGTGTTTCTGATCTGCAAGCTATGAACCGGAAGTGCTCAAGATCCCCTCTTGGGTGTTGGAGAGGCTCCAGGAAATCAGGGGAACACTCTGTCTGCTCTTATCATAGCGGATATTTCGAGGGACACAGGACAGCCCGGCGGAAGAGGTTCAAAGGGCAAGGCAGGACATCTGTACCTCCTGGTGCTCAGCGTTCGGCCACGGCCACCATCCTGTTGCCTGGACTGGTGAGGAGTCTTCACCGTGGAGAGAGAACCAATGGCAGCGCTGGCCACTGGTGGACAGCTCAGTCTCCAGCCCCTCTCCCTGCATCCTGGGGTTGGGGGTGGAGCTAACACGTGATTGTTTCCCCTGGCAACCAGTTCCCTTGTGGGACCCTGGGAAGGAGCTTAGGATAAAGGGTTCTAGGACCCGCAGCCTCTGAGAGATTTTGGAGCCCCTCGTCTAGAAAATTGCAAAGATCTCAGGTGCCCTTGGGCAGGAACCAGGACTTAGAGTCTACACCCTAGAGCTTGAGACTCGCCCAGCACCCGAAGGGGTTAGAGGCTCTGTCTCAGGAATCTGCGGCAGAGACTGAATGTCTATTTCTTATTATATCACACTATTACAAAAATCATCGCCTATTCCCTAAAACCCAAGAGAAAGAAAGATAGATAGAGAGAGAGAAAAAAAAAAAGAGAGAAAGAGGGTCACAGATATGGCCTGCTGGCAAGCTCAAGGCCCTAAGTTCAATTCCTGATATTCTCCCCAAAGGAAAAAAAAAAAAAAAAAAGCTATAAACCAAGTTATGTATGAAGCTGATGTCCTTACAAAGAGAGGAACAGCTGTGTATAATAGTTTAACTGTGTATCCCTAATAGCATAAACCTTAAGAGTTAAAAAGTGTTAATTGTGAATGGGAACATTAATCTTATTGTTCTAAAGTTATGACTCTTGATTCGAACATCTTTTGTTCTTTTGATACTGGGTATTGAAATCAGGACCTTGTGCTTGACAGGAAGGCATTTATTCTGCTGGACTATCTCCCTGGCTCTTGAATCTAATATGAGATAAAGTGAAGGAATAATTAGGTGATACTCTAATTCTACAATTTTGGGGTGGAATTCTAAGTGCCAGACAATGCAAGATAAAAGATGTTAAGTACTAGCTTAGTTTAAAGTCCTGAGTTTGTATTGGAGCTATCAGGATAAATTCTTGAAGAATGAATGATTCTTCATAGTTTATACTGTTGTCTGCTAAAAAATGAAAGAAAGAAAGAACTAGATACTATGGCACCCTGTATCAACAGGCACCATTGGGGCATTAGGGGTCTTGAAATGAAATGCTTTTTTTCACCCCCTAAGAAGGAACCAGGGATTCTTGAAAAACTAATGAGTCAGGTCTAGCAAAAAGTGCACGTGCTGCTGGCGCCGCAGCTCAGCAGCGCAGCGCCTGCCCGGGAAGCATGAGGTCATGAGTTTGGTTCCCAGTACAAAAAAGAGAAGTAACTTGCACAGGCTAAGGCTGCAACCTCTTGTCATACCAGATGGAAACTGCAATGGACTGCAAGTTCTTTAAATCTTTTGTTTTAAATTTTTGGGGCTGGGGAGATGGCTCCGTGGCACAAGTGCCTGCCTGGCAAGTGCAAGGTCCTGAGTTTGAACCTCAGTCCCACCAAAAAAAATAAATAAATACATAAATAATTGTTAAATGTTTTATTTACTTATTTGGTATAGGGTCTTGCTACACAGCTCAGACTCATAGTGATCTTTCTGTCTTAGCCTCCCCATCACTGGAAATACAAACATGTACCACCATGCCCAGTTTTGGTGGCCAGCATGGCACACCTGGGGTCCTGGGGATGGCACATCAGGCAGTACCAGGGATCGAACCTGGGTCCTTGCACCTGCCAGGCATGTGCTTAGACAACTGAGCTATCTCCCCAGCCTGTATCCAGTTATTTAAATCATTCATAAGTTATACCAGGTGTTAAAGTCTAATCAGTCACAGTTGAAGATTACTACTGAGTTCACACGAAGAGCCCCACACCCTACATCATGTGTCTCCTGCTGAAAGAATGAACCACCACCCGGAAAGTATCTCCCAGGAAAAACCCTACAGGGTTTCTGTACCTGTGCATCAATTTATAGAAAATGCAGAGGATGGGGGAAAAGTTAAGCAACAGTATGGGAATGAATCAGCAAACTCTGCACTGCAGCGAATTCTACAGGAAGACAATCTG